>JAQGAV010000341.1:0-35731 GCA_034691345.1 Phasmarhabditis papillosa
TGGCCGGCCATGGCCGGCCATAGAGGCTCTCCAAAAAACCCGGCCATGGCCGGCCATTGAAATCCGCCAGCCTGCTCAACTGTTTTGATAGAGATCATCGAATTGGACTATTTATTGGCAGAAAAATTATACAGACTGCGAGATACAAAGTTGCACCAGATATACATTAAGAAACAATGGCGAGATTGCACTAAAGAGTATCAACAAATAATTATATAAAATATAGATATAAACATAGAGTTTGAGCATAGGACAATAACTAAAAACATAGACTATGAGAAAGGAAATAAATAAGCTAAACACATATAAACTCACTACAAGATTTACAACTCCGTATGGGAAATCTTGTGAAGGGCGTCTCCAAAGTTAGTAGCTTCTGAACCAACGAACAGGCGGTGCTCATTAACGATTTCAGCAATGGATAATTTTCCGTCCTATAAATTTTTAACTGAACTATTATATAATCGCTATTTCATAGGTGCCCATTCAGGGTAAGTGAGCTTAAACGAACGGTACACTCAGAAAATAATTTCAAATTTTATGATTTAAGATTAATAATTCTACAACTTTTAGAAATTAATGCAATTGCCGCATGCTAACCAGATCTCCGTCCCCTGACAACCTAAGCGGAGGATGACACCATTTTTTAAATGCCCGTGACTTCGTACAAAATCATAGTTAAAAAATTTGATCTGCATATTTCCATACTTTGACTCGGAATACATAGCTCTATCAAACAGAGAATTAAAACTAACAGCTCAATTTTGGGTGTACCGTGCCTTTAAATTATAATGATATGTAACCTACCCCGTCCTTATCGGCTACGCGAATTAAATGTTCTGTCTCCTGCTTGGCAACACCAGTTACATCTGGAATCAGCCACTGACGAACTTCATCACCTTTCAGCAAACCATCGTTGTCTTTGTCATAAACTGACATGAATCTAAAATTCAACTTTAGATTACTACACTCAACATAGCGTGTATTAACTTAAAACTGGTAAAACATAAGAACCATACAAGAAAAATAATAAAATTATTACCTGTCCTTTTCTGCTTTGTGCCATTCACTGGTTGGATTTTCTGCCATGTCACCCAAAAACTCCTTAACATCAATGGCCCCGTCCTTATTGACATCTTTCTCCCATAGAGTAACCTCGAATACAATGGATAACAACAACTTTGACTATTTCTAGAATACCTCAATCAAAACGGAATGCATATGTTCGAAGTTTTCGGGATTTAGAAATGCCGAAAGTTCTTCCCTGTTCAATTTCCCATCCTTGTTCACGTCCGCAGCTGAAAGACAAGATAATGTATTAATACGTATTACTTAAATACCTTCGAAATAACTCTTATCTTCGGCCATTAGCTTCTTGTCATCGGAATCTAATTTAGAGATATCCTGTTCACCAAAGGAATCGACAATGTACTCATGCCATGTTACCTAAGAACAAGTGAAATATACAATATCAGACGTAGGTATGTATACGTACAAATTCATCGCCGTTAACGTCCATTTCCCTCATCCGCTCTTCTACTTCTTCTTCATCTAAGTCAATCATTGATTTTGAAATCCAGGAAGTTAGCTCCTCGGCATCTATAAAAAACCCATAAATTCGGATATGGGAGTTGAAGAAGGCAATATTATTTAACATCGAATAAGTCATTTAAATTCAATAATTATACCTATAAAACCGTCCTTATTGACGTCCATTTTATTTGCCATAATTTGTAATCTCTTCTTAGCTTCTTCGGCAGGGAGTTCGTCAAATTCGGAGGCGACCTTCTTGGAACCTGTGACATAACGAAACGAACTATTCATACTTACTTACCTAAAATGGCTTGATGATCAACATGATGATCCGAATCTGCCCCGTCGGCATGACGATGAACACGGGAAGCAGCGCCATCAATCACCCGTTCCTTATCAGCAGCGACAAGGATCGGAAGTAAGAGCAGAGCAATGCAACTCCACTGCATGCTATCCTGAAAAAAATAACACATGACTAACACATGTAAACTATTAACATGAACTCTAGCAGTGAGGAATATAAATATTGAATTTTATTAGCAATTTTCAAATGTTGAGCGTAGACAGAAATTGAGGCGTTTGCATGCAACCCGGGACGGTATCGGATGACACCGCATGTTGTTTACAACATTCCGCGCTCCAAATGTTCAACTGAGAAACCCCGCCCACAAACTACAAATGAATAAGAGTTTGCACACGGCGTTGGTGTTTTTCTACGTTTTGTCGATTCGTTTCGCGATTTTATTATATATAATTAACACTTTTTGTATGTATAGCATGAAATTGTTCTAGATCACCATGGAAGGTCCACTGTCAAAATGGACAAACGTAGTTCACGGATGGCAATATAGGTGGTTCCGACTGGACAAGGAACAACTTGTTTATTTCACTTCTCGTGAAAAAATGCTCAAAGATCAACAGAGAGGTGAGTTCGGCTAAATTTTTTTTGAGTGGTTATGTGACATCCAGGGCTTGTTATGGGCCTAATCGGCCCGTTTTACTAATTTTCTGAACACCTCCGCCTGCCCGCAAATTTGACACCCACCTGCCTCAAAAAATATGTTTGTGCCGGCTCATTTCAGTTTTCAAATATAGTCATTCATAATAACATTGTTTTTTTTCGTTCAAGGTTGTCTCCGCTTAAATGGGGCCATTGTGGGAATTCCTGGTGGAGAAAACAATAGCTTGTTCACGATTACAGTCGATAATAAAGTTTTTCATCTACAGGTTAGTTAAGTATTAATTTCCTTGAGAAAGAATCGAATCTAATAATTGTTTTGTATTATTTTGTGGAAAACGTTTAAAAACTGCGATCTGTTAAAAATTGCTCATATCGTAATGGTATGGGATAATTACGATCCCGTGGCTGAGCGTATTATCGTTCAATAAAAGCGAAAGTTATCCGTTTAATTTTTAAAATTTGATGCACACATCTGCAATTTCACGCAACCAGAGTTCGATTGCATTGAATTAAATTGCGAATTTTATTGCTCGTTCATTCCGGGCCGAACTTTTTTCCATTTCCACGTTACTATGTTTTGATTCATGATTCATTTCTCAGCATATCAAACTTGTAGATTTTCTCGGTATTCATTCAAGATCCGAATACTATGTTAGCGAATGGAACCAAAATACATATTTTCTGAAAACCCCTTCTTTGATAGTCATTGTGATGTTATGCTTGCATCGTTTTCGCACACGTGCCTGCAATTGAAATATCACAGCTGGTCGAAACAGTCATTCTCGTTCAGCCGTTGCCGTTGGCAGCCTGCCAGATTGGACCATTCAGCCCGCAGTGATATTGGTTTGATATATTAAAAACGTAAGTTCGTTGTAGGGCCGTGACGAGAAGGAACGCAATTCATGGCTGCGAGCGCTGGAGTCTGCAATTCGTATATGTGGCGGTTACGGGAAAAAGTCCCGTATTGGCACCTCTAGTGCAGATACCACCGTTGATGGACTGAAGTCGCATATAGCTGAGGCTGAATCTTATTTAGCTACTCTAATAGATCAGGTAGTGTAGAGGCTTAAACACGGGTTTAGTATCGATATTGACATCACTAATGATTTTTGGATTAATCGCTATATATGTTTGTTTACGGTTTTTGTACCCGAAAGGACACTATTTCCAAATTGCTTCCGTCGTTCGTAATAACATGTGATGTTATTATTTATTTTAGGTTAAAAGTCTCGAGAGTTCTCGTGACAGTTCATCTTCTGATAAAGAGAAAAAGAAAGTTAGCGAATTGGTGGAATCGAGCCGGAAACTTTTGGACACTGTTAAGCACGCAATAATTCTGCTGCAGGTTTGTCCCATTATTATCGATTTAAAAGAATTATCCGTTATAGATGACTCTACAAAAACTGGACGTGCATGATAGCGAATCTGGTAAAGAAAATAAGAATGATGATACCAAATACAATTCGAGCATCGATTCGAAGAATGAGGTAATTTACATACAATAAGTAGTCACGAATTCTTTTTGCTTTTGCAACTGGGATAAGGTTTATTTTTCACAGCTAGGGGTGAGAATATCACTAAGTATTTACTGGAACCTCTTAAGTATTCCCATTATTTTCAGATTGGTGACAATGCAAAAGTTGCCATTTCTTCCGGCGTGAAATCTGAATCAGTGAGTGAACCACAGAAAAGCGGGCTTGAGAGCTTTTGCTCAACTTCCTCGAAACCACATCCTCATATAAGTTACTCCAGGTATGATGTTGCGGACGAACCAATAGACCTTATAAATTTAGTAGTGATGAGGAGGAATTCTATGATGCAGATGAAGAACCATTGGACCTGGACAACTTTCAAGAACAGGAACATTCGGAAGCTAATGGAACAAGTCCCAACAAAGCAGTTTCATTTGAAGAGGTATCCAGTGAGGATAGTCCTAACATAGTGCTTTCTAGGAAGAAACTTTTGACTTCGGTGACGATGAGGAGGATTTTGATGAAATATATGATAACGCAGAAGAGCATGACATCGGTAATGTACAGCAAGAACATGGTAGCGTTCTTGTCCATTTATTGAGTCAGGTATTTCTCCACTTCAATGTCTAATGGCCACAGGTTGTATCCTAGGTGAGCGTAGGAATGGATCTTACCAAGGTTACTCTGCCCACCTTCATTCTTGAACGGAGATCTCTGCTTGAGATGTATGCCGATTTCTTTGCTCATCCTGATGCATTCATTCATACACGCGAATTAGACTCCCCAGAGAAACGATTCATGTAAGTTTGCCGATTCTTTTGCAAAATTTATGTTTCGCAATTCTCTTGCGGTACGTTAATCCCGATCAATCATGCGAGGCGTATTTACAAAACATTTGCAATTGTTTCGACACCGAGTTTTGATGTTGTCTGTTTTATTCTGCTGTACATTAAAGTTGGAATTTCAGAGCCGTGGTTAGATATTACATGAATGCGTTTTACGCCGCAAGGAAGAGTGGAGTCGCTAAGAAGCCGTACAATCCCATTCTCGGCGAAACTTTCCGTTGCCGATATGAGGTTCCCGGTCTTTCGCTGAGTGGACGTAAAACAACATCGGGACCTTTTCCAGGATCGGATGAAAATCATTTGACATTTATTGCTGAACAGGTACTTAATATCTTGTTATTAGTTCATATTTGTATCGTTTTTTTAAAGGTTAGCCACCACCCTCCAATTTCTGCATTCTATGCCGAGCATCCCGGAAGCAAGGTATCTTTTAATGCGCACATTTATACGAAATCATCTTTTCTTGGTTTGTCAATTGGTTAGTTTTCATTTGAATTGTTTTTTATCGTACTGTTTAGGTGTTGCCAATATTGGTAGCGGAACTGTATCACTGCACGAATTTGACGAGGACTATACTGTCACTTTTCCAAGTGGATATGGCCGCTCCATTATGAGCACTCCATGGGTTGAACTCGGTGGAAAAATAAAAGTTTCATGTGAAAAAACTGGCTACTTTGCTGACATCGAGTTTCTTACAAAGCCATTTTTCGGAGGAAAACCACACAAGATTCAAGGAAGCATTTACAAGTTTGTTTGATTAAATTCAATATCATCTTGTTATATTAGGGATGGCAACAAAAAAGCGTTGCTTACGATCAGAGGTGAATGGAATGGCGTCATGTATGCTAAGCCAGCAAATGGTGATGAGTATGTGTTTATCGATGTAAAGGCTGAAAAAGAAGTTAAAAAACAATGTGAACCAGTTGTACAACAGCCAGAGAGGGAAAGCAGAAGGTTTATAATATTTGTTTATGTCTTTATATATATATATATATATTTTAGATTGTGGAGGCATGTTACTGCTGGCCTTCTGCGTAATCGAATAAACATAGCCACTACAGCTAAGCGGATGATCGAGCAGCGTCAGCGTGCCGAAGCAAAGGAACGTCTTGAACGAGGGGAAAAATGGAATACAAAGTTCTTCAACCTTGGAAATGACGAAAGGTTTGTGGCGGCGGCATAGTTTTAAATCAAACAGGTTTTAGGTGGATTTTCGATGAAGCGTTGGATACACGGTTGTAGATGCATTCATTTACCTGTATTTATTATTCTGTATCTTTCGCTAGGCTTTAAAGCATAGTACTTGTTTAATAATGTATACAACAGAGTTGCATTTCTACGAGATAAAAATGACTTCATCCTAACTGATTTCTGGTGCGTCCTGGTTTCTCTTCTTTTTTTCAATTGCCTTACTTTCTGGGGTTTGTTTTCTGATGTTCAAAATGTATATTGACTCTACGATTTATTGTGTTAGTTTTATTGTTCTTTTTAACATTCTGGCTGTATACTGTGATTCTTTTTGTTAATTCTATGCAAGATTGTCTCCTTATATAGATTTTTGTAAGTACACATTAAATTGCACGTAGGACGAGAATTTTTAGAATAATTTATTTTTTATAGAAACTATAAATATATTTTTCAAATGACCATTGTTTGTATTGTTGTCGTTAGTCAAATTATGCTATCAAAATGTGGGATTGAGGTTTCTATATCGGGCAAGCATGCCATTTGAATTCGCTGATTAGTGATCTCATTCAGATGTACCACTCCTTCAAGCTAACGGTCTTAAAGGCTGTGTACAGTGCCTACGTTTTGGAACTTGAAGGCTGTTTATGGATCTGGGTTGGCCAAGGGTCGGTATTATCCTCTCCTGTCTCTATATATGTTACATTTAGAAACCTTACTACTATAGCCCTGTCACACTTTCCTAGATCTACTATGGTAATGGATACTCCTACTACGCAGCGTGTTTGTATTCAAGCTGTGGTAACGCAAGTCTCAAAAATGTTTCGGGAAAAACAGGTTCGTTGCCTTTAAGCGTCAAGTAATTTTACCAATTTGGGTGCTGTTCTCGCCGTAATATTTGTAAATGTCATTCACTGGAGTTTTTTTAAACATATTTTAAGTTTCAGGTTTTCTTCACAACTGATATTGAAGATGAGGATTCGAAATTTTGGACGGAGCTAATTTCTAATCTGAAGCCAGAATTGGACCGTATGAGCTTGAGTAAACAGTTAGCAGGCGTGTCAATATAGTTTGTGGTTAATTGTATTTAAAAGGTATAATAAATCTTCACGTTTGTTCAATATTAGCTAGATTGTAAGTTGTTCCAAATCGTATTTAATGGATATTTGTTCTTTTTATTATGATTTGTAGGAATATGCAGCGCATTGCGTGTTATGTCCCACGAATGCAATCGTCCATCGTCCGTTGGCATGGTTCGCACCCCAAGAAGACGAAAGAAGACATTCTCAAGGAAAAAACGCCAAAAGGAAAGCTAGATAATCAGACACCAGTCAGTTTCTTATCGGTTATAATAAATGCTGAACGTTGGGTTCAGGACAAGCCGTATGTAGATCCCTCGCTTCCAAAGCACCCTGATGGTGTTAATCCAAAAACAGGGGAGGTAAGTATTTCGTTCTATAAAAGTATTTCGTTGTTGTTGCAGATCGGTGGGCCTGCAGGCCCGGAACCTACTCGATATGGAGACTGGGAACGTAAAGGACGTGTTTCAGATTTCTAGCTTTTTAGTGTGTCACTAGTAGTATAAATGTTTTCTTTAACTGTTCTTATGGGCTAACTGTCCGGTGTTATTATGCACTATATTTATTTCCCTGCACCTATTCCTTTTTTTGGAACAAATATATCGTGTTGCCCAGGGCCATGAATGTGAATACGAAGGCAGATATTGAAAAGTGCCCCCTAGTTGCTGTTCAGAACGCAATGACTTCTCCTGATGTTATTCATTACGCACCTCTTTTGGAAGTGGCGGCTGTTCAGGTTGTGAATCTTGTAGGCTAATTTTTTATTTATTAGTTTTAGAATTTGGCAACAACATCGCCGGATATTTTCAAGGCGCTGAACGTGTTTGCATTCGGAACTATGGATGATTTACCAGCTAATGTAAGTCTTCCTATTTATGAATTATTATCTCCTTCCTTCAGTCATACTTTTGAAATTCTAGTTTCCTTTGGACGAAGCCTGTTGGAAGAAGTTACGTCAACTATCATTGATAACATATGCAACAACCAAGCGCGATCTTGATTACGATTTTTTAGTTGAAAAGTTTGTTGCTAACTCCACATGGTTATGTAACAAATTTTTTAGACTTCGTCTAACTAGTGTAAGAGAACTCGAAGAACTTTTGATTGACTCTATTAATCACGGATTTGTTACTGGAAAACTCGATTCAAACAACAGCATTGTACAAGTGAGTCGTTTATAATTTTAAAAAAGTCATTGCTTCATTTCAGATTGATGACTGGACTCCACGCGATGTTTGTCTTGATGATTTATGCAATATGTCTAACTCTCTTCGATCATGGCTTACCAATGCATGCTCTGTTATTGGTGATATGGATGAAAAAGCCATCCAGTCAGTATACAAAAAAAAATCGTTACAACTGTTACTTGCAGGGCTGAACAGGAAGTCATCGACGAACAGCAATATTTGAAAAACACCGAAGCTCATGTTGAAGAAGCTAGATCCGTAAGGATGAACAAAATACGCATATTTATTCTTTTAATTTTAGAAGTTGGAGGAATCGTTGACTCGTGAAAAGGACTTCGAGCCTACCGGGCGCCCCAAGCGTTCGCGACAGTCAGTTCCAGGATTGAGAACTAAGAAATAATAACGGGTTTATTTTTGTTATTTTGTATGTACATGGCAATAAAAGTTATCCAGACAACCGTTCATGGCTTGCCGCGCCCTAAGATTACAGGACAGAGCAAATTCAAATGTGCTGTAAAAGTTGTGAGTGTACCGCCGCAAGGGCTGCGTATAGGCCCTCATCCTATTTCTCAAAAAAAAAGATGGTTTATTCATTTCACCCATAAAATACAAATAGCATGTTAGTAATGGAATAGCTAGCGAATTTTCAATTTAACACTCGAGTATGCACATACGTCACTAGGACCTACAAAATATTTTACAACATGAAACGACACAATACAACATTATGAATTGGAGATGATCATCCAGCTAACTACAAAGTAAAATAAGAAAATAGGATAGATCACCAGAAGTCGACGTTTTTCTGGTTGACATCCAGCAAGAAATCCCATAGCTGCTAAAACGCAAAAATAAATAGTATATAGCAACGGGTTTGCAAATTTTTCGGGAATAACCACACTACTCAAAAATAGAACAGTCAAATCTCAAAAGTAAAACCAGCCATCTCGTACACAGCCCTGCCCACATTGCACACAGGCCATTTTCCGTTAACTGGGAAAATTTTAACGACCGAAATTTTTGAATATGCAGCTGAAATTTCATTTTTTACACCTTTTGACAGGAAATGTATGACAGCCGCGAAATATTTTCATCTTAAATAACGGGGGTCCGCAAATTTTTACGCCAGGCCTGTTTGCCCAAAAGAGGCAGAGTGGGCCATTATCCCACAAATAGGAAAATTTTAACGTTTGGGATGTCCGCAAAAACCGACTGCGGCCTGAATGATAAAAGTGATGAAAGTTCACGCTAGGTCAGGTTTCCCAACAATACGGGCACATACGCAATAACTTTCACAATTTCCGGAATCTAGGGATGATCCGATTTAGCATGGGACTGTAATAGGTATGTTTGCTTACGTACGCCAATCTCCATATTATTAAAACGAACTTTGAAGCTACTTACCATACGTGGACCAAACAAAACCCAAAGCAGTGAGCATAAGGCGACCCAAGAAAAATTTTTGATGAAGCAAAGTCGTACATACTACTGCTGCGGCGAACGGCGGCAAAAGACAATAACCAATAACACACAGTGATTGGAAAAAGGAACTGAAAAAAATATGTAGAAAGTATTGCGTAGTGCCACTCACATATGACCTCCTAATAGTTTGATATTCGCAGTTACTACTACTGCTCCAAAAAATGTAATTGAAAACACTTGTGTGAACTGCGGTCCAGAACCATCATTGGTTGTGTGATTCAAAAGTCTAAATTGGGGTTTGAAACTATATTACATAGAAGACACTTACAGAGCCAAACCAACACAAATGAAGAGCGGGCCCCAAAGATCCCAGTCTTTTAGAAGCTGATCCTTGTCCCCAGTGGGCATCACTACATGAGCGAATTTTGCTCCGACAGTTTTCAAGTCGCGTTTCTAGTAAATGACAATTTAAAGAAAAACAATTTTCATAACAAACCACGGTATCCCATACAGGTTCATCGAGTGTATCCAATTCACTATCTAGGTTCACCTCTTGCATTGGTCCTCTACGCACGGTTTGTCTCGAAGAACCTATATAAAAGAATACAGTAACAATTATATCATGCCATACCTGCAATACTGCCAGATAAATCCACATCTTGATTTCGTCGTGCTTCTTCTTTTTCGAAGATTTCTTTCTCGAGCTAAATAAAATTGGATCACCTTTTCAAACTTTTCAAAACTGACCATATCTATATCAACAGCTGCATTTCCAAAAGAGGACATTTTAAAATGCAGTATCTAACAAATAATATTTTTGGAATCTATAGATATCTAATTCCAAATATTGGAATATTCCAAAAAACCCTTGTGCCATTTTGGCCACGAAAATCACACATGGCGCAAACAATCGTTGCAAGAGACGGCTAATTTGAAATATTTACTATGCGGGAGTTTTAATTTTTCAAATATGCAGATCACTCTCATAAATTGAATATGCATATATTCTATAAAAATATAATTGGTAGTCTTATAGTACAGTAAATAGCTATAATACTAGTCTGTTCTTGAGCTCATTACCTAATTTCGTCTTTTTATTTATTTTTAAATTGACCCTTCACTGCTTGCAGGTAGTACTGATGCAGTTTGTTGCCGAAAATCGTCGAAATAGACATGATATTTTGAGCGGAGGACGAAAATTAAAGGTGTCGTTTCTTTTTCTGCGGCTTTAATTAGTTTGTTCCAGCATGAGTTACCCAATGAGAAAAACACCTTCAAAAATCTGCAGTTCTATAATATTCCTCCAACCGAGGACATAACCCTTGACGAATTCGACGAAATTGCGATTGAAAGATTGAAAACTTTGAAGGTACCCTTGAAACAACAATGTATCACATGGGAACATATTTATCTTCAGACATTCGAGGATATCAAGGAGCGATTCCCCTTGGGGAGCAAAGACTTCCAAAATGCGGCTCGTACGTCTTTACAGAAGTCGCTTCCTATTGCAGTTGGTTTGTTAGTTTTTATGATCTTGCTTCTAACTTTTGTAGGTGCTTGTAACAAAGAAGATTTGTCAAAGTGGCGCCGTAGAGATTTAATCGGTCACTTTATTTTACGTCTTGCATTCTGTAGAACACCTGAGGATCAAAAATGGTTTATTCAACAGGAAGTGGATTTATTCAAGTAAGGATAAACATGTTGTGCTACAAGTTCATATATATATGATTTAAGATTTCGATTTATGCTTGAGACGGAAAGCAACATCTGTTTATTCCTTCAGGAAAACGCCATCAGGCTATCTCCGGTTCGTTTCTTTCCTTGCTCTCACACAGTGGATACACCGGATCATTGTCACCTCTGGGGTGGATGTTCAGTTTTTTTTAAATTGATCAATATGACAGCCAATCGTTATGATCAAAGTTTTCCAGTACATCGCCAAACCGCATAGTTCAAGGCTTTTTCGCGGTAACCACGGCGACTACTATCGTAGCACATTGTTAAGGATATACGTCTTCGTTTCAATGACAACTCGATGATATAAAGTCTTATTTCCAGGTACATAGCGATGAAAGGGATTCACTGATTTCTGAACTATGTGCAGCTTGTGACTTATCTGCGGATGTCCTACAAATAACTAAGTTCTGGAAAGTCAGTTATATTTTCAAACTACCGTCTAATACTGAAACTTAGATTGATTTTGAACAAGCATTGGAGCTCGTAAGGCGGCGAAGGGCTTATTTGTCTGGTGGAATGGCTTATGTTCAGTTCAATGATTTGGTGTCAATCGTCAGTACTCACCTGAGAGCTAATATATCTTCTGCCATGGCGGTTCGTACTAGGAGAAATTTATCTCATTTGTGTTGTTTTCAGAGATCGTTCAAACATTTGGCGATAATTGAGGAAGAGGGAAGAATTCTTCCTCGTCTTCAACGTTTGGCGAATAACGCTTATTCTGGAAAACAATACGATGGTAAAGAAAATTCTGACAAGATTACAAAGGAGATGATTGATAAGGTGAGATAATACGGTCTATGTCAAGCAAGTTATTGGGATTGTTCTCTCTGAATATATAAATTGTGGTATTTTCAGCTCTGTTCTTCATCATTCCCTCTGTGTATGAAACAAATTCATCATCGGTTTCGAACAGATCATCATCTCCGACATGGCGCCAGAAGGTTACTTTCTTTTCTGAAATGGCTTAATATTGCATTTTCCAGGCAATACGGTCTTTTCCTCAAAGCTCTGGGATTGTCATTGGAAGAAGCGTTGAGGTTTATGCGTGAAGAATTTACGAAAAAAATTGATTCGGACAAAGTTAGTGTTGTGCTTTACTTTTTTCAATTCTCAACTTCAGTTTGACAAAGAATACGCTTACAACGTTCGGCACATGTATGGCAAAGAAGGAAGAAGGACGGACTATCCTGCGTTTCCATGTTCAACAATTATTCTTAGCAATCCACCCGCTGCAGGAGACTGCCATGGTTGGTTCTTCCTCTGAATGTTGATCAAACGACATTTTCAGGTTGCCCATACAAACACAGTGATCCACAAGTTTTGAGTCAACGTCTTCAAAAAGAGGGGTTATCTAAAATTCAAATAGACCAGGTTTGATGACGGGATTTTTTTTAAATGCGCTGTGTTTTACAGATTCTGAATCTTTCGAAAGGTAACGCATTCGATAAAGCGTGCACGCGATTCTTCGAATATTCTCATAAAATGGAGGAAGGAGCTCTAGGACAGTTAATTACTCATCCAAATCACTACTATGAGTTATCGCAGGAGGTTAGGTGTATATAGAAGCCCGTTCTATTTTTTTATTCAGGTCTTATCGGGTTCTCGGACGAAGGAAAATCATTTGATATCTTCGTATGCCACTTCGCAGTCGTCCAGCGTTCCTGCCACCGCCAATAAACACGAAGAATTAATGGAATGGGATGATTAGTATTATTTTATACTGGTATTTTTTCTGTACTTTATCTGAATTTGTATTATGAATTATGCACTATAATAAAATTTTCAATCAGTCCTGGTTTTCCCCTTCGGCATAGTTGAGCCTTTGTCTTTGTGTTGTAGCTAACATTTGTGAGGACTTGTATATATTTTCCATTCGCAGAATGTCTCTCTCACCGCCGAAGCTATCCCCGCAGCCACGGGGTTCCCCACATTCAGCGTTGTCTTCACCGAATTTGAAGAAATCCGAAGTTAAAATTGAAATAAAACAGGTTGGGTTTTCAATTTTTTACAACCCCATTTTTATTCCAGGAACCTGACGAAGCCTCCAGCTCATTTTCTCCTCCTGGTGCAGCAAAGTCATCAAAAAAATCGGTATTCCGTCAGAATATCAGTCAGAACATATAAAGTTTACAGAAATCATCAGCAGCATCGAGAGCCTGGCCTAGAATTGATGACCCGAATGCGCCGAAAAAACCTCGCTCAGCATATGTCTTGTTTTTAAGGTATCTACTTGTTTTGTCCTATTTCTTGAATTAGTTTTCCTCTAGTTCCCGTCGTTCACATTATGGAACCGTAAAACAGGGATTTGACCAGAAATCAATAAACTTGGCACTCGCAGCTGAATGGCGCGCATTGGGCGAAGAAGATAGAAAAGTTGTTGACTCAGTTATGCAATTATTTTCCTTGTCCAGAAATTCTATGCGGCTGCAGAAAAGGAACGCACTGACTATGCAAAGGCTCTGTCAATCTATCAGAAATCACCGGAATATTTGGAGTTCACACGTATGTCGTTCCTACTCGTGCGTCGTACAGAAATAACCAAATGGTCCGTTTTCAGATCGTAAAGAGCTTATTTTAAAACAACGCAAACAGCTAAAGAAGATACATGGTGATGACCATATTCTGTCAGATGTTTCGGTTGAGAAACACAAATCTCCCAAAAAATCACACAAGAAAAAGGTTTTGAAGGTGACTTTGCTCTGATAGATAGCAAATATTTAAGTGTCAAACTACTATTGTCGAAGAAGTCGTTCCAACAGTTCCACATACCAATGTTCCGATATTCAGCAAAGAGTTTATGGATCACAACAGAGGTTATATTTGTGAAGGTTTGATTAATGTCACTTTATTGCAGAGCGTGAGAATGAACTGAGACAAATCAGACGCCTAATAAGCAATGCGGAGGATGAGCAGGCTTCGATGAAAAAAACAATGGAAAGAATTCAGAATAATTACGACGAATTAAGAACTCAGCTAACGGAGGGTACTCTGAATTTATATAATATTACTTGGATGTTTTTAGATGAATCTCTTATACAGGATGCCAATGCTATCATGACGGGATGGATTCAAACAGCAGTGAAAGCTTTGAATGCCGCTGGACTGAAAATTGGTAGGTGCTTTAAAATGTTGTCAAGAATGTTGAGAAGAATAATACGTTCAATCTAGGCTTTATATGTTTTCAGACCCATGCTCAATTTCTTCTCCGGAATTGGTGGCTGATTATTTCTCTAAGCTCGCCGAGGGTAGCTCCGAACAAACAGCGAAGTATAGAGTGGCACTTAAAAATGCCACTTTTGCCAATCCGAGGCATTGATCATTTCGTTGTATTATAATATTAATTGTCGGTGCTTTTACTTTAATAAATTGTGTCTTCAAATTTTACCGTGAATAGAAACGTAACATAGCTGTGATTTTTTCAAAACCTATCTGTTTCATTAATGCATTTACGAATCAAACCCTCTACAGTAGTTAGTTTCAATGCAGAATTATTAAAAAAAATTCCAGTAAACGGAAACCTGAATTTTTTAAAGTTTTCCGGAAACGGGAATTCCGGACATGCCTCGACCCGTATCCAGAGAAATATCCCCCAGGATAAATTTACCCCGGGGATAAACGTCTCTGGATACGGGTCCTGGTCGGAATAGGCCCGTCGAAATATTGAGACTACTTTAGAAAAAGTACATGTTTGAATTTTCCGGCCTGTAGCGACCGACTTTTCAAAAATTATGAAGTTGGTATCTAGCGCGTGATAATTTGTAGATCAGTTGTTTTTATTTTGAATTATTGATCGGGATATTAGCGCGCAGTTGTGTCACTGTATTCCTAAATCGCGATTGGGCAGAACCACGCCCAGCGTTCTTTCTTTAAATTTGTTCTACCAAATCTCGCAGTCGGTTTTTTTCCTCACATTTTGTTTTGAATCATGCTGCTTTGAACATTTTCCAATTTATTCAATGATTGTTTCTAGTTTCCTTGTTATTATTTAAACAGTTACTACGGAACTGTCGATGACTAATTGATGATGTTTGACCTTGAAAAATCTTGTTTCTTTACGCAAGCTGAATGGGATTTATGTTCTGATTGCATGGAGTCATTTTGTTTCTTAAATTTCATCAAATATTATCCTTGGTTATGATATTTACACTCTGTTCTAACTGGAAGTTGTGTCGTGTCCATTTCTCTCTCAGATTTGATTAACAGTTCTAGTTCTCATTGGCTGGTTGAAGAAACGACGCTAGTGGGACAACGAACAGAACATTATCTCAGTTGTGGGACATGTTCATTAAATTCATTTTCAGTTTTACTTCCTTAATATTTCGTTAAGAATATTCGATTTCGGTTACCTTTTCACTCTATTTTACCGCTTGATTCGCTGATTTAAGTTTGACATAATATTTTAATGACTGTTTGACGATAGCTATACAATATTACTGCTGGCTCTACTTAGAAGAGCGCGCTGATTATGTAGATTGAATTTACTTTGGGTGGGGGTGGCCTATGTTAACTTGTTAAATATCCGACATGTTCTAACCAATAAGGGGTAACTAAACTTCTCAGCTTACATCAATTAGCCTTTTCTAATAGGAGGGTGCCTCCAGAACGACGTGCCTGTGATGTTTCTATTCATTTAATGTTCTCTATTATATCTCTTTGAAACGTAGGTGTTATATAATTTCCTATTTCTATTTAGTGTACTATTTTAAAATTTGATGGTAAAGGCTAAAAATAGGCTTTTGACCATAAATGTATATTGTTTGCCAAATATATAATATTCTCTTATCGTTATTCTAAAATTGATGCACAGTCTGAATTATATAGCAGTCATTGGTCAGTCACGACCTTTCTTAATTATCCCATTCCACATTTTGGGCCTCCTGCTTCAATATTTTTACTGACGATTTTTTTTCCACTTTGTTTTTTTGTGATATTACTTTTTCAGGATGTCACTTCGCACTCTGCCACTCTTGTTCGTCTTGTTGGCAATGTTTGCCGTTCCTACCCTAGCTGAGGATAACGCTGTTGATGATTTTATCAACAGTATCAAGAACATCGAGATATTTCAGTTAAAGTATTGTTTTCCTGCACTAACAATTTGATATTCTCATTCAGGAAATCTGCCCTTGCTTGCCCTGTTATCCTGGTCGGTCAACAATGTCCCGAAGAAAACCCGTTGTACTACTTCAAGTGCTGTGGTGAGCTTGGATCTAGCTGCTGTTTCAGACTCCAGGTTCGATTTTTACATTCTTATTAGTTTCATATATTCACTTAGTTTGATTTCGAAGGCATAGCTTTACGAAAAGTTATATAGTTTTAGATATAATCTTGATCTAATTTATTTTGGTTAAGCTATCTTTATTAACTCGTAATTTTCAGGATTGGGTTACTGTTTTGATGATCATCTTGGCTGTTTGCATTGTCATTAGCATCGTTGTGAACTTCATCAGATGTCTCTGCTGTTATTAGAATATTTTGTGGTGTTAACCATAGCCCAATACATTCACTTCGTCATGGTGCTAATTTCTACTACTGTATTCATATGTTATCTATGTAATAGTCTTTTGAAAATTGTCATTTTAACAAGTTCAGCATTTTATATTGTAAACGCGTATAGCTCGCGTTGTCTGACTCCTAACGTTCTCATGTTCTGCATATTATGAAACGAGTGCTCATCACTTGCCTTACTCATTGAAATAAACATTATATCTGTTCGTCTACGATATTGATTTCAGCACATTTAAGAAAATAGGATTAAATCATTTCTAGCCATCTACTGTCTTTTTTGTCGAAGAAGAGGAGCTATGGTCAGAAAGATAAATTTCAAGGTGTTTGTTACAAAATACGTGGAAATTTTCACTATTTTTAAATGCACGAACAGGCTGAACGAGCTGTCAGGTCGATTGTTCCAGCTCAACATATCTTTCTGATAAACTTTCTTTTCTGATTCTAACTACAATTCAATGAGTGTGTATTTGCTAACACACACATCTTCCTTCAACCCCAATGCAAACAATGGCGAACAGGTTCCTATAGCAATTCTGTACGACGGTTCCATATCTATCCGTGACCGCGCCTGCCTTTCTATAACGTATTTATGATTACGTGATGGGTGTTTTTGCTTCTTTCATATGTCAATGTTGCCTGTTTCGGTGATGTGGTAACTGTTCCATGATTGTACAGTCACGATCTCTGTGAAAATATTTTTTAACCCAAATAAGCAAAATATTTTGTAAACATATTGTTTTTTTCCTTCTTATATGGTAATTTTTATGGCTATTTGCTGTTCGACGAACATCCGTTTACTATGTTTTCCAAAAACAACGGTACATTTCTGGCACAGTTTGGGTTACACATGCACATGTGATTTCTGCCTTTTATCACCAGTTTATGTACAATAACGTTTCGCTATAACATTTTGCTATCAATGTCAAATAGTTTCCAAATGGATCTAGCTTGATACTTGATCATAAATGTCAATAATATAGCCAGTATATATGCCTTGCATTAAGTTTTCAAGAATATACCGCAGTAATGAGACTCCACTGCTCTTGCCATGCAGCTGTCAATTTCTCAAATGTCTGCGTGTCAAACCATAGAATTTTTGAATGGAAGAAGTGTAGGCCGCACAAGAAGGTGAATAGACGGAAGACCACCTGCATTTCATTCATGCGCATAGCAACGTTTTCAGCGTGTTGCATCCTGATATCACTTAGGAAATCCAGTTTTTAAACCCAGATTTTTCGAAATTCCTACTCATCGGCTTGCAAGCACTCACGAAAATCAATTAAATATTTCACTTCTGAAAATAAGCTAATTCGAACGCACTAAACTCTACATTATGTCTAAAAGTTATTCATAGTTCCATAATGTGACTATTCATTTGGTAACACCTAAGCGACCAACTTATCGATACTTCTTATCGGTGGAGTTTCATTATTCATCAAGCAATTAAGGCTAGATTGCATTTTCCTCCACATTCTTAAAGCTTATAAGACGACATATTAGTACTACTTTCTTAAAACGAAATAGTTTTCTATGGTGTTTTGCAAATGGATCCCATCGGTTCCAAGGAAGTAGATATACCGATTTGTACATTTAACGCGGTAAATATAAATAAACTTTCTTCTTGCTTTGCGCCAAACAGCTTAATATGTTTTGTTGTTGATGTAAGAGTATACTCTTGTGAGTTGATGTAAGAGTATAATTATAATTTACATTTTTGAATGTTGCACGTTTGACAATGCATGACGCATTTTTGGTAGGCGTATTACTTGTGCATTCAAAAAATTATCACATTTGAAAGATTCTTATTTTTATTACCTAATATTATACCAAGATTCGAGATGATAATTCCGTCTTTTTACCAGAAACAGTCGGATTATTGTTGTTAACAACACAGGGATGACTGGCATCTCGGATGCAAATGGAAATGAAACTAAAGCGTCCCACAAACCAGTGCTGCTTCGCCTAAAAGGTCGAATGTACGATGTCGCTGATTTTCTACCAAAACATCCAGGTGGCGAAAAGGTTAGCAAACTTATCTATAATCACCTTTATCGTTAATTAAGGTGTTGCGTAAACTTGCTGGTGAAGATATTGACGAATATATGGATGGTAGCAAGAGAGTGATGGGTGTTAGGCACGAGCATTCCGAAGCAGCCTACCAAATGATCGAGAAGTATAACGTGGAGAAAATTCATAAGGTATGTAGCTTATTATGTAAGTTGTTTATACTCAGCAGATTTTCTTCTTTGCAGACTGACCCTCTACTTGATTCGAAGCACGGTGTTCTCTCTCGCGTTGGAGACCTGGGTTTGGATTACTGGATGTGGATTCATCAACCGTACGAGGGCAGTATAAGGTTTTCCTTCCACTCATTTGCATTTACTGTTTCCTAATTTTAGATTATTCGATTCCGATTTCTTAGAATCCCTCACAAAAACTGCTTGGTATGTAGTGCCTGCAGTGTGGATGCCTATAGTAGCCCTCTTCAGTATTTTTGCTCTACGAGATATGTATAGCGAATCGGGTGAGTTGCATTAATTTTCATTGACTGGTAAATATTCTTCTCAAACTAATGCTGCAGATTATTGATGTTTCACTGCTATTTAATACGCTATAACAAAACAGTTTTAGGTCTTCTTATCGGCGCGTCTATGTGGGCCCTGTGCTTTGCAATCGGAATATTAGCATGGACCTTGCTAGAGTATTCGCTTCATAGATGGGTATTTCACTGGGTCCCGAACCCCTCATCACCTAATCAGTTAATTTTTCACTTCCTATTGCACGGTAAGGTTTTCATACTGGCTAATTAAGGAACTAATTTCTAGGGTTGCATCATAAAACACCAATGGATGGCACCCGGTTAGTGTTCCCCCCGACGCCAGCTCTGCTTATCATAGGATTTTTCTACGCTATTTATTCAAATATCCTACCATGGTAAGGTGACCATCAGTACCGTGAATTCGATCATTTTAGGCATATTTTTTGTGCGTTTGGAAGTGGCAAACTATTCGGGTATATTGGATACGATATGATTCACTATTACCTGCATCATGGCAGGCCACGGCCGCTCACAAACCTTCATTTTAAAAAGGTCTATCATCATAATCATCACTTCAAAGATTTTGATGCTGGTGGGTATAATTGTACTTTTATTAAGTTTACTATATAATTTAGGCTTCGGCATTTCTACTACACTTTGGGACTACATATTCGAAACCGTTGGCCTGGGGCCTCTGTAATATATTTCTTATAATTTGCTCATTAAGCCACTGCGTTTATTGTTACTTTGTTCAGTAAATATATATTGTTCTGAATTTGAAGTGACCCCTTAAATAAACAGGGATAATTTCTCTTTCGTAGTTCAGGGAATTTAATGTCGGTGGTAGACGGCAACTGAGAGAAATTTGTGCCTTGAATAACAAAAACATTAGTACACAAATATTATTCATTAAGCAACCTCACGGTTACTCAAATATGGACGAGAAGAGATGAGAAGTCTTCTTCTTGACATGGACGATCGGCGAACTCCAGAATGTTGCACCAACCACAATCCTGGTAATGCTCAACAGGTGACGTATTATTATCCTCAACGTATGAAACATTACTAACCTCCCTAGCGTGAGAGATTTAGTTTAATCCTACGATTTCATATATATATATTTTTAGAACCTCCACTAGTTGTTCATAAAGGGATGGTATAAACAAAATTCTATCTTTCTAAGGAAATGGTGTCCGTCATTCGGAAAAAAAAACATTTTGGCTGAAATTTGGCATGGTTGTAGCAACTGGGGCGACAATAGGATACTGAAAGTTTGGTACAAAAATATTCATTTTAAGCGGAGTTATAGTCATCTGAATTCCGGATTTCCCAGCCCAAGCTCTCATACATCAACAATAATACATGTTAACCGGTTAAACAGGTTCCGGTTTCTAAATATCTTTGTCTCTTCTAAATGTTATGAATTCTAATAAAAATATATTTGCCGTTCATAAATAGACATAGCCAAAATAATACTAGAATAACAATATTAGGCGTAGGCGCCCAAAAAATCACTAACCCCCAGACTCGTTTTTGGAGCAAAGGCTGTAAGGCTGATCCGTCGGATTTACAGCTAATCCGAGCCGGCCGGATAACAAACTTTGGGCAGAGCAAGAATTTTTCAATTACATGCTTGTTCTTGATGACCTCTAAGAACGGTTTACCTCTCTCAAACTAAATTTTATGAGTAAATTGATTAACATACTAGCAATGAACTAACACTGTACTTAACAGCAGAACCGGTAACTACGTCGGTCATATCATCCAATAGTAGTGCATTGTGTTTATTCGTCGTTTTTTGTTTTGACAAAAGCGCAGGCAGAAACAGGACTTCCATATTGACTGTAATTTATTGAATCAGTATGCTACGATAAACACATCTTCAGTCGTTTCGCTCATTTCCAAATTTGCCTTAGTCGGAGATTTTGAGGTACTTACGTATCGAATTAAAGAATTAAAAAGAATTTTTTTTTTTGAAAAGTCGGCACAGAAAAACTTAAAATTTTTGGTTTTTGAGCAGAAACTTGGTGGGCTTGATGAGTGTATGCTCTCGAATGAAAAAACCATTCAATTTTTAGGGTTTTCTTTGTAAAAATGGTTGACAATGACTACGGGCGATGCTCGCCCGATCATTTATGGCGGGCGAAAATAGGAAGACGTGGCAAGGGAACTCTCTTAACAGAACTTCTAGGCCCTACTATTGCGAAATACCAATTTTTTTAACCACCTTTCATTCAGTAAATAGTTCCATCCTTTGGATGACGATAGCTTTGGTATACCGAAAGACTGCCCTCAGAAAAAAAGATATTACACATTTAAAGAGGTAGAATTGTATTGATTCATTCGAACGGATGCCAGGACCAACAACAATCTACGGATGCTTATCAGAAGGCTAAGGAGAAGCATGCAAATACGGCTGACTGTCATATTTGCAGTGACATTTGGGACCTGGCCCGGTATGTTCATTCTTCAGCAGCCAGGATTATATAGCCATAATAAGTTTGCTTTAGTGATTTCTCTTAGTCGGCTAGTGACTAGCGTATTTTCAAAGACATCGTTCCATATGCAATTTTCATCTCTAACATACTTTCCTATTTCAGCTTATTTGGCTAGATTTCAGCATCGAGCTGCTCACTTGAAGTCCGGCGGGAAGAAGCACAGGACTATATATATGATATTGGAGTACGGGTTCGTTCCCTCTCAGTTCTTTAATATTTAGCTGTACAATTGTAGATGTTACTCGTCGTATCTGGAGAAGACGTTGCGAATTACGAAGGTTAATGCAGTTTCCGTCAAATATGATCGCCCTAATATGGTGCAATAGTTTGGATCAAAGATTAGCTTCCTAACGTTGTTTTCATAATATATTTTGTGCATCTGGGAAAGCAAATGAATGTCGAACAATTGAAACACGATTATTTTCATCTCCCTGTTGTTTGTTATTTACCTGTTTTTATTTGAATAAACCATTCATCCATTATTGATTGTTGGCAGGGTGCAGCAGGGTAAAATTGTCGTGTTATGCGCCGAAAAGTCAGAATTAATTTCTGTCAGATTCTGTTTTTTCCTACAAGAGTTATAATGTACTTATTATTTGAATTTCAAAAATTGCGCCCCAATTACAGTAATAAACATTTCGTGCCAGGACGCGCAGCCCCGTAATTACGTACAAAAGCAAAATTTTTAAAAGGCGATTTGTCCTCTTGTTTTTCATTTTTCTTTCTGTTTTTTTTTGTAAATTTGATCCAGACACAATAAGCTAAATTGTGGATATGAAACAATAGCGATTCTTAATAAATTCTCTTAGAAAAATGAGTTGAATTTTTACTGCATTTTTAAATTCTTAAAGGACTACGAGGTTTCGAAGTCCTTTAATAATTACGGTGAAGATTCCCATTTGGTTTTTCCATTAGTTATTTTCTCTGTTGGCTAATTAACCTGTTAATATATTTTTGCTGGTAATTTGCTTCTATGCAGTGACGTTTTAGGGATAACTGTTACTCTTTCGTGTATGAGATGTATTTGAAGTTCTACTTGGATGAAAACAACACGCGTGTGTACACTTTGAAGGTATGTTGGAGTATCTTGCAAAGTTGAATAATATATTTCAGAAGACTTCTCCAACTGGTGTAGAAACTCAGTCCGCCCACCCCGCTCGTTTCTCGCCCGAAGATTCCAACAGCAAGTACAGAATCATCATTAAGAAGAGATTTGGTCTTCTGCCCACTCAGAAGTCCAAGCAAGTTTATTAAGTGAGTTTTTTCTGAAAGAAATAGGTCAACTGTCTAGCTTTAGAAACTATGTTGTTTTGGGAGTGGAGGCGCATTTTTCGCCAAAAGTTACGTTCTTTAACTCCAATTTCCACACTTAGTTATCAGCAGGTATGTCAAGAATTTAATTTCGTAAAGACTTAAATTTAGTGGTCCCGTCGTCGTCTCATGATCTCCTTTGTTCTGTTTTTCTGTGGTTGGAAAGCTTGCGGTTACGCTTTAAATGATATGCTCTTGTGGACTGTTGATGAGTCTACTGGCCAAGGTCGTTTCTTGACCCCGGCTGAAGGTAAAGCTCGTCGGTACGTTGTAAATGTGATAACCCTTACCTAGAACATGCCTTTCAGAGAGTCCATGGAGCGTACACTTGAGCAACGTTTTGTTCCCCAGCCAGCAAAAAAATTTGATTTTGACGATTGATTGGATTACCGTTTTATTGTTTAGTTACTTGTTAAGTTTTGATGTTTTTCTTTTCCATATTGAGTTAATAAATTGTGTTATCCATATAACTTTGTTTTTAATATTGCTGCTCCTCGTCGTGAATGCCTAAAATTAGTAGGATATTGTTTAGTCCCAGTTGTTAGTTGCAGTGCATGGCTTTGCCTGCATTTCACGACATCAGTTTTCAGCAAGATTCTGTCAACTACCAGTTCTCTATAACGCAGCACGAGAATCTTGATTTAATCGTTAGTTTTCTTGTCTTATCTGTTGAGCTGTTTTATCTTCTAGGTTCTTACCTCCCTTGGTCGAATTGGGCAAATATCGGAAGTGATATTCCCTGAAGCCGCTATTTGCGAGGCACTCACTGATCATCGTCGGGTTGAGTACGAGGCCAAACTGCTACTGGGATCGGACGACGTTTGCTGCTTCCAAACACTGTTCTGTAAATCATGTTTAGGCGTCGTCTGATTTTCTTATACGACGACTTGTACTAACACTTGCCAGTCATAGAAGGAGAAAGAGACTTATTGTCGCCATAGGTAATATAACAAATGAGAAATTTCGTTATCCTTATTTCAAAGGTGTTGATGGTCTCACAACTGAAATCATTGCCTCGGCAATGGAACATCTGGACGCGTATCTTCAACCCTCTCAGCAAGCGTCACTTACACAATGAACCTATTTCCAAAAGTAAAGAAAAAACAGTATTTCTTCCTAAGGTTACTGACCCAAGTGCACTCTTAACTTTTCCTTTCTTTCAGACCAATTTTAGGAATCACATTAAATCCACAGAACGATCTCTTCTTGATCAAACACTTGCGAATGAAGGCGGCATCAATGATCTGTATCATTGGCAGCGCCGACAAGATCGTCTCAAAACGTATCGTTTTCGTATGCAGTTTGTTTTCATTGATTTCTTAGATTTGAACTTCTTGATGGTCCCCCCTATGCCAATGGAATACCTCACACAGGTCATGCCATTAACAAAATTCTAAAAGACTTCATTGTCAAAAGCAGAATTGCACTGGGATACAAGTTAGTTTGCAATTTTGTGAAATCAAAGAATAGTTAGTTTAGGGTGAGATTCCGCCCGGGATGGGACTGTCATGGGCTTCCAATTGAATTAAAAATCACTAAAAGTGTGCAGGTAGTCTGGTGCATTTCGGATATCTATGAGTATGGAATTTAGGGAAAATCTCCGGTAGAGATCCGTAATCTGGCAAGAAATGTCGCATCTGAGGCTATGGCCAAGCAAATGCATGCATTTAGGTAGTTTTCCAATATATTAAATACTCTACTCTGTGTTCAGGCGCTGGGGTGTTACAGGCGACTGGGAGAATCCGTACTTAACCATGGATAAAGGATATGTCTCCAAGCAGCTTCAAATATTTGGGGATTTGGTGGAAAAAAAAGTCGTGTATAGATCATTCAAGCCTGTTTATTGGTCTGAAAATATTACAGTAAATTGAAATACCTCTGTTTCAGGTCACCAAGCTCACGAACAGCATTGGCTGAATCTGAACTGGAATATGTAGATAATCATAGAAGCACTGCAGTCTATTTCCGTTTTAAAGCGATCGATATAACCCGGGATATGTTTAATATTACTGCTGAACTCGGAAACAAATCTGTGGTCTTTTATCTTTCTGTAATTTATATTGAGTATATTATATGCAGTCATTACGTTCAGGTGTGGACCTCGACTCCATGGACGTTACCGTTAAACAATGCCGTAGCGGTTTCCCCGTCATCGAACTATGTTATTGTACAATTCGATGATCAGAAAAAGTATGAATTTTGTATATACTATAGTACAGTTTTATTTCAGGAATCCTGTATGCGAATTGTATTTGATTGCTGCCGAAAGATTTTCGGAATTCTGTAATCAGCTGGGACGTACGGCTACAATTGTGGGTGGACTAAATGGGAAACAACTCGTAGGGAAACACTATCAAAGCTGTTGGTGCGTGTCATTAAGAATTTGTTTTCACACATTTGCATTTTGTAGGCATAATGAACTAGCACTGCCAGTTCTTTCTGGTGAACATGTTACTATGAACATGGGTACTGGTCTTGTTCATACCAGCTATGCGCATGGGTTTCAAGATTATTCTGTGAGTCTTTATGATCTTATGACACCCATTCGGCTTTTTTGTCTTTCATCTTTTATCTTTTCTTCTCATCAAATTTCAGTTGGCCATGGAAAGGAATGAAAAAGTGAATAGTTTCGTCGATGGCCTGGGAAAGTACACACGACACATGGGACATGAACTTGAGGGCAAAGACGTTTTGGGCGATGGTCAGAAAGAAGTTATGAGGTTTCTTTTCTATATTTTCGTAATTATTAATTATCTTAAGAATTTTACATAAACACATTCTGCAGCAGCATCCCTATGTTCATTCCTATCCATATGACTGGAGAACAAAAAAGGTATATTCTCTTCACTGTGTAGAACCTATAACTATTGTTTCACAGCCTTCATTGGCATGATATTCCAGCTACAGTATTTTGTTTAGCCTGTCATAATTAGAAGTAGCGCACAATGGTTCATTGATGTTGGTGATGTTGGTAAACAATGCACCAACCTCATTTCACAGATAAAAGTTGGTAGCGGCGACACTGGTATAGATAACCTTGATATATTGAACTTTCTTGATCTAGATTTGTCGAATGCACTGTCGCGAATTGTGACAACTAGACCATCTTGGTGTATTTCCCGTCAACGTGTGTGGGGAACCCCAATTCCTGCTGTAATATCATCTGATGGTAAAATTCATACCTCTTCTCGACTATTATATGTTTATATATTAAGGGACGGCCTACACATCTCGTAAGCTGGCCTATCAAGTTGCAGCGTTGATTCAAGAAAGAGATGCGGATGCTTGGTGGAACTGCAGAATTGAAGAGTTGCTAACAGATGAGGTATTGTTTTAACTCTGTAGTTGTTTTCACTAATGTACTTTGTGGGTGCTGGAGTCTTTATCATTATCATCGCCAGAAGGTATTTCGAAAGGTGACGATATAATGGATGTATGGATGGATAGTGGTGTAGCCTGGCACTGTGCGAGATCAGGATATGCTGACTCAAACCCTGATGTTAGTTCACATTTTTAAATAATCACTGAGTTATCTTTAGATTCCGGCCGATGTTGTTCTTGAGGGAGTGGATCAGTTTCGGGGTTGGTTCCAATCAATGCTTCTCACTTCTGCAGCAGCCAAGGTAAGTGAAAAAGTGAATTGAGGTCCGGATATTTGACAAATTTAGAATACTGCACCTTATAAACAAGTAGTAGTTCATGGTTTCTGTATTGATGAGAATAACAAGAAAATGTCCAAATCTCTTGGAAACGTCATTGATCCCGAAGTGGTTAGTTACCTATACATCAAAGGTGAATTTTTGGTCGAAGGTCAAAAAACTGACTTCTAGACTTAAAAAATCATTTTATTCAAATATCTATTTACCATCCGCATGGAATCTCACGTTCTAAAATATATTTGTCAACAAAGTTACTTATTTGATTTTTTTTAATATTAAATTTATATTGCATTTTTTGTTTAATTTGTAGTTCCAGCATTGCAGAACCAGTTGGTCAATTAAACATTGTTTAGATTACTGATGGTTCTTTGCGACAGAAAGCTTTGGGTGCCGATGGTTTGCGACTTTGGGTTGCCCTAAGTGGGTCCGAGACTGCTGGTGAATCAAAAATTAGTGATTCCGTGCTGGCTGATATTGACAAAAAGGTAGATTCATTGACTGATTTATATAAGAACAATGAAATATTTCTAGATTATTTCAATACGCAATTCTCTGCGTTTCCTTCTCGGAGGCTGCCATGGATACTCAGGAGCAGTACCTAAACAGCTCACTCTTCTTGATCAGGTTTTTATGATGTGTTTTACTCGAAATGATACATTTTTAGTATGTTTTGCGGGAAACTGTTCGATTTGGTAGTCGCTGCATTGATAACTACGATGCCTTCAAATTTCGGACGGTGGCTAACGATTTGCTGGGGTTCATACAGCGCACGTTGAGCTCTAACTATGTGGTTAGTTATTTTCTCTCAGTTTGAAATGGAATTTGGTGGGTTTAGTTAGGCTGTTGCTTATAATGTACATCAAAGTTTCATACCAACGCTGCAAGGTTCCTTTTATTTATGGTAGTACTTTTAGAACCTTGTGCGGGATCGCTTATACTGTGACGCAATTGACTCAGATAGGCACATATCTGCTCAATACACTCTAAATAGGTAATTTCTAGTTATGGCATTTTAATAGCTCTATCTTTAGTGTTGGACATCTGATCAGCTCCTACATATCAGTAATCTTACCCCATCTTGCAGCGGAATTTCTGCATCATTCAACAACTTCTGCGAATTCTAAGGTATTTGCATTACTGGTTTTATTTTCATTCTTTGTTCTTTTCCAGATTTTGCGTTCTGTTCTTAAAGCTGACGAATCCATAATGCCCTATGAATTGCATCCCCAACTAGATCAAATAATGACTTGCATTCTGAGAATAAGATCATTGATAGCTGAAAAAGCAGGTCCGAAAATGGATGTCACGAAAATGGCAAGTGTTTTACCTGGGCCAGTATCAACTTTACTTCCTTGCAGGCCGTTGATCTCGAGCTAACGGAATCAACAGCTAATGTTATTCGACTGGTTCCTAGTATTGAAGACCAATATCATTCTGAGTTGTGTGAGCTTCTTGGGGTTTCAATGGTACGAAGTTTCACAGCATCAGCATTAGAGGATTCAGTGGCTTTAAGTGAGAGTGACGGTAAGCATTGTGTGCGATGCAGAAAAATGAACCGTCCTTCAAATGCATCTCATTGTATCCGTTGTGATAATGCCCTCACTGTTCGCCAATCTCATTAGTATATTTATTTATTTATTCCATTATTGCTTCCTTCGACCTCGTTGATAGTTTGCCTTTTATTTTAAAAAAGGTCGTTGACAGTTCTTTCACTATAGTAGTTGTTAATGTTTTTGTTACTTTCTCAGTCATTCTCTATTCCGAATCAACTAATATAACAATTACCGTTTCGTTGTTACTTTATTGTTGTTAAATCGGTATAATGAATAGGGACGTATATTTATTAAACTCGAATTATCACTTGATTACAATGGGTTTAATACAGAGAAGATTATTTGCATGAAATTTACAATTGTTTTCTATAATGCTAGTATACTTAGTCATTATTCTCGTCTCCAATATATGTGTAACGGAATACAAAAAGAATTACGAGAACTACGGAGTATATAAAGGTAATTATGACCAGAGCAGGGATGAGTAAAATTGGATTACAGTATGCTGGCGAGTGGACATCTTTATAATCCCAGTATTCTATCTTGCCGTATACCCAAGCAGAGCCACAGATAAACCTGTAATAATGCAGTTTTATTATTGGCTAATGAATTCTTTGCTTTATATTTGATACTAAAAACTTTGGTTCAATTTTCATTATTTCTGTCTACATACCAAAAGCATACAACATATGTGTAGATAAGAGTGATGAACCGACACGAGTAGTGATCCTGACCCAACGATTCCTATAATGTATATAATTCATGCTAATTATGCTGCTTGTTCTTAAATGATAGTATGTGCGTTGCTAGCAAAGCAAATAACAATAATCGTAAGTTATTTGTAAAAGTGTAAACTGCTATTGCATTTCTATAAGACAGTCTTTTAGCCTACCCGAAATATAAAGAACTTCATTGATTTGACTATCCATAGTGCTCCGATCACAATGCTCCAGTACGGTATCTCCTTTCTCAAAGGGCAATTTCCTCTATTCTGGTAACCGGCATATATCATAAAGATTGGGATTATCAGAAAGATGCCTCGGAGAAGAAGTCCAACTAAAAAAAGGTAATGTATTTTGTGAAAAGAGCGATTGGTAGCAACAGAATTTCTAAAACTGACAGAATATACTGACCAGGCCGGGCCACTTCTTCCCCAATCTTTATATAGTTGCTGTTTATTTAGACCCCCCAGTATACTTTAGGATATATTTCGACTTTCACTCACCTGGTGAGTCGGCTAGCTTCCTATAAGTATAGTTGATATCATCTATAGTCTGTGGCTTGTACCATTTGTTTCTTACTTCGGCTGGTACAACTGCAGGTACGGTTGGTGTAGCTGGTCCCTTAGGAGTTCTATCCGGAAAACATTCGCCTGTAAATAGGGATTAATATAAAGAGTTAATAAAAGTATGCATGCAAAATTATATCTATAATATTAGTAATTAATTAAAATAAGTGTAAGACGATGTGAATACTTCCTGGAGTAAGCTCAATAGTATAGTTAGCCAAATTTAACAAACTAGCTCCGGAAACGGATTATCCGGACAGATGTGCCTATAAGGTTGTCGGAACCGCGATCAGTAGTGAACACAAAGCTCTCGATCAATCAAATGGAGTAATATGGAACGTACCTATGTTGTCTATATCCACTCTGGTGGATTCACATTCGGAGTCCGCCCACAGACTAGAGCGTGCCATACTCATAATTAACAAGAAGGTCCTTAAATACAACAGTAGATCATTGTTTTATTTTATGTTTTGCACTTTTCTGCGTTCTCTAGACCTTTAAACAGACTATGCAAAGTTAGACTATAGTTTATCTTCAAACCTACGGTCCTCGAGCCACTATTTGGTGAGGGCGCGGTGCTAAAAATTTTGCACTGAATTCGTCAACGCTATCTTAAAGGAGAGGCTATTTTAAGGGAAAGATTTTGATGCGCGTGTTCTTATTGTTAGCATACAGAGGAGGTAACTGGACCTCAGACTTGAAGACAGACTATACTCTATATTTAAAAAAAGGAATTAAGGAACTTACTTAGTGCAGCCGCCTCCGGAGAATACTTGAAACGAAATAGAAAGATTTAGTAGGAAAGCAGAATTCTCTCAAATATCTTTCTCACCCTACGATGGGTACTGCATGAATTCAGAAACATTCGTTAGTACCTTATACATTATTATACATATTATTATACATTCAGAATAAACGGAACCAAGTGGGTTATAGTCGGTGGACTCTAATCGCTTGCAAAGGGTTACGGTACCAACTGCATATTATTTAGAGCTTATTAGAGTGCTTAGAGCAAATTTAGAGCAAATATATGCTCCAATTCTAATTTATTAGACCTTTAACTGCTCGCGATTAGTCCGCCGACTATAGTTTACAAGATTAAAGCAAGGGTAGATATTAGAATTGGGTAGCTCTGCTCGAAACAATCAGCCCCAGCCAAAATTCGAGTGCGAGGGCCCGAGCCCGAAAGCCCGTGTTTACATAGGCCGTTTGAGCCGAAAGCCCGGAAAACGGGCCCAAGCGCCCGATTTCTCGTTCCAATTCCAACTTCGATTCGATCGACGGGCCAAGGTGGATCTGTTTATAATTCCCGTTATATACCAAGTGATGGAAAGGAATTCAGGGTAAAATTATAGGGAAACAATTCGTATTTCTACTGGATTATCCAAATCTAGTGAATAGCGACATTAATTTATTCTTTAAATTAAAGAAAGGAATCTAGCTCTTAATTAAAACGCTATTGTTGAACTTTTCGTAACTTATTTTGTATTTGTTATTATTTTATTTAACTCTTTACAGGAGTACACTTTCATATTCATTTGGGTGACCAACAGCCAAATGATGATCTTTGTGGAAGCAAACAGTATTTATGTAGAATTGATCATAAAGCGAGATAGCTCGATGAACTGCATCAGGGCTGGGAATTTGACGGGCCGTGGTCGACCTTTTGGGAAATCGGCCCGGGCCAGGGCCGAAAATTTGAGAAACGGGAAGGCCCGGTCGGGCCGGCCGGCCGGCCTTTTGCCAGCCCTGGACTGGATAAACAGTTAGTTTTACACAGGGCTGCAAAAACCAGCCAATCTCCATTGGCAGTTTTCACGGCATGGCCTCACTGCTTTCGAAAAATATGGACCTGCCTGGCGCCCGGCCATAAGTTTTGGAGTCCTGAGTTTACCTGACTTTATAAAAGAGTTTATTTTCCTATTGAAAGTAAGGACCAACTTCGTAATGGAATTATTTCAAAAATTCGAGCCGGGTGGCTGATTCCATCCTTTACACCCTTAAATATAGGCTGTAAACCGAAAAGCTCAACTTCAAACGTAACCATAGAGTATACTTGTAAGTACCCTAAGTAAAGGAATCAGAGGACCGCTCTGACTTGTCCGGAAAGTCCTGATTTATTCGGAATAACAAAAAGAAGCACTCCAGACCCTATGGTACTATTCAAATACTCCAGCTTCTAAGCGGGCCCCGAAGATTGAATGTTAGAAAGGAGCCGTCTTTGTTCAGCCTATGTCTTTATTTTTGGAGTGAACTCAGTGAGAAGAGGTAACTCTTGTTATTTCTATATCTAGTAGGTTTCTATCCGGTTTAAGGAGCTTGAAAACATCTTTGACGCTTTACTATTACTTTTCAAACGAATTTATCTATCCATCTACAGATCTAGCTCAACTTCATTCAGATCAAGAAGCCGTGTGTTCGATTCCCCGTAGCTGCAAAAGGCTCGGGAAACCTGCAGCTTATTTATCCCATGTTTCGTGAACCCGAAGACTGAATGTTAGAAGGGAGCCGTCTCTGCTCAGAAGATTCCGGAATGAATGGCCGAAACCCTGCCTCGAAGAAATCTGTTATTATTGTGATACGAGTGATACAGGAAATAAAATACTTTTTTAAATACTTTAAATACTCAGATTTTGACTCGGAGAAAGAATTTTAAAATACTGTCCTCCGCAGTGGTTAACTTTAACTCTTTGGAACTTAGAAAACCACTTTCATGGACAATTTGATATCAAAATAGTGATCATTCAAGAGATCAAACGCCTTTCTAGCTTTCTACTGGAAATCCTGTAATTCTAGCTCTATTGACGTAAGAAGTTCACTTCTAACTATAATTAAGCAATTAAACTAATAATACTCCTGTACAATTTTAACTACTGATAATTTTTATTACCGTAGTTGAGATCTTGATTTTGGAACTTCTGGATCTATTTGGCAGTTGCAGACCAAAAACAATAAAAAAGACTACATTTATCGAGTGATCAATTTGAGGAGACCGATTTTCTGATTTTTAGGTGTCCTTTTTTGGTCAACTATTTGTCCTGGAACCGGTTGTGGAAGTTGGAGGGTTCAGATTCTAGAATCCCCTTTTAAATGGGTGAAACTAAGATTGACGGTAGCCAATATACCGGAAGATACTCCGTATTATTTGGGAGCAGGTGGATAACTATTCCGTTTTAGGCGCTCCCGCCGCCGGTGTTGAGGATACCTCAAATCTCGCGGATTCAGAGACCACGCTCTAACCACTAGGCTAAAGCACATATAAGTAAGTATAAATACCGTATTGAACTTGTTATCAATAAGAAAACCCCTAAACTTACATGTTAGAACCTAATTTTCCTTGAAACACAGGCCCATCTCAAATACCCTTGGATTCCCCAGCCTGGCTTTTATCACACCGCAAAGCCTTCAAATACCACAAACCACCCACCATCAATACCAAATAGACCATTTCTTTAATGTCGTCTATAACTATTTGTTGACGAAATTCGCCAGTTATCAAATTCACCAAAACCGCTAGAAAGAGCGTTGTTATCACAGCGAGGCGGCGTTAAAATAGGAAATAGATTGAAAATAACAAAACATTTGGAAGTTCAGCTATAAAAACACCTCCATAGTTATAGTCGCCTGACAAATGATATGTAAGTTAAAGGTCTAAGTGCTCAATTTAAAACGCACAAAATAGTTATATTCTCTACTATATAATAATTATTTCAGAAAAATAAGTTAGATGTGGTGTTGACCGCGGACTATAGACTTGCATTGAAATTTGGCTATTTTCCATTCATCATAGTCTGGTGTGTTCCGGAAACTGGGAAGATTGAGTCTTATGAATCAGAAAATCATTTTAGCATGATTATTGTAAGAACAATAAAAATATTATTTTATTTGCTCATTTCATAAGTGTGTTTTTGGTTTAACAAAACAGAACTGGCTTTCTGCAAGTTTTGAGCAGACGTGAATATATATATTCAGAGTTTATATGCACTGTCGGAATAGTACCATTACCATTTCATTGGTTCAGTCTAATTTCGGAACGTATAAACGCGGAAGGCTTCTGCAAAGGTATACGGTACGAACTGAAAATATTATTGGAGCGCGGCCGAGCAAGCGAAAACGCGGATTAGTAAACGATGCAGTGTACAACACCACATCTAACATATTTATTCTTAAAGAGTTAATTTATATTAGTGAATATAACTATTTTGGCGCTTTTAATTGAGCACTTAGACCTTTAAACTGCATATCGTTTGCCCGCCGACTATAGCTTATTGTTAGCAGAATTGATCTGTCTGAGCCCACCATTGCGCCGGTGATTACGGTATTTAATGCATTTTATGAATATAGTATATAATATATAGTAGACTGGTAATCCTTTGAGGCAAAAGAAGAAAGACTATCCGATATCCCAAGTTCAATGCTTCATTAAGTGTTTATTGTTTCGCCTAGGCCTATGGAGTCCTTGCAAATGTATACTATTCCATTATTTTTACTATAGTCCTTAACTAAAAAAGACTGCAGTGAGCGGTGTTGTTTAAGGTTTCAAAAATCGCTCAGTCAGTGGCAAAATTGTGTATCATGCCCTGAAAACGACAACTACGCAATTGCGGAAGCCTGTGTACACCACCGCGTTCAGAGATCTTTTGTTTATTATGGACTATACTTCACTACAACTTTTGCAGCAAGGGAAGGCTATAAGACAAATATGTTATTATTTAAATTCATCTTTTTTCATATATACTTCCACAGCAGTGCATTTTATTTGAATGCCATGTTCAAAATGCTTAATAATTCATAGGTTACCTTCAACCAACCAAAAACACCGTTTACTAAAATCAAAATAAGACTAGCTTATTATAGGAATATTCAGTCACAAAAGACCAAGAATTAGACATCCAACTACAATAAGAAAACTAGAACATGCCTGACTTAGGCCCACTTGTAGTTTTCATAGCTTGGCCCGCGATAGGAGAATTCTGCCTACCAAGAGGTAAAATGACTAGAAATAAGGATAAAAGTGATTTTTAAAAGGGATTTATTTCCTGTAATCGCAAATATCGCACAATTACTGCAGATTTCTTGGGCGCAGGGTCTCGGCCATTCATTCTTCTCTGAGCAGAGACGGCTCCTTTCTAACAATCAGTCTTCGTGTGCACAAAACATGGGATAAATAAGTTGCTGATTTTCCAAGCCTTCTGCAGCTACGGGGAGTCGAACTCACAGCGTATATATCTGAATTAAATTGAGCGAAACCTGAAGATCGATAGATAAATTCGTTTGAAAAGTAATAGTAAAGGGTCAAAGATGTTTTCAAACTCCTTAAACCGGATGGAAACTTACTAGATATAAAAATAACAAGAGTTATCTTCTTTCACGTTTCCTGAACATTCCATGTTTCTAAACAAAAAAATATGAATTTGCAAAACTTGTTAAACTTCGTTTCTGCAGATAAAATTCCCGGAATTCCTTGGTAACTTAATCGTTTCCTCTTTTGTGATTAGAGCGCCACTTTGATAAAAAGGCGCTCTGATGTTAATTCCCAAATAAAACGATGACGCCTACAGAAGAAAGAAGAAAGTAGATCATGACGAAATAATGATGATTCAACTATAGATTAAATATTATGAAAGAAATAGACGTCATTGACTTAGTTAAGGTAATTATGTATTTCCTATGTTTGTTATAGTTTGTACAGATACCAACAAATCTTACCCCCTAATACTGCCGTCCGTTGCTGGTAGCGGCTGGTAAGTTTTGTCGGTAGCGGCTAGGCGCCGACAAATACGGTCGGGATTTGTTGGTATCCGCTAGTTACCAGGGAATGTGTATACACAGCAGCTTACTAACCACCGGTGTTCTCAAGTCGGCCCGTCGGCCCGCGAGGTTTTTTAACCATAACTTTGCAGAAAATTAACTTTTTTGTTCAATTTTGGTATTAATTTGTTGGTTTTTACTCCTGC
>JAQGAV010000342.1:0-35710 GCA_034691345.1 Phasmarhabditis papillosa
ACATGACGGGTGTTCTTGTTATTCTTTCCATCTTTGGGGCAGCTAGAAGTCGGTTTGCGGGAATCATAAGAGAACATTCAATCATACATTCAGCGGTTGCTCAATCCGGCTTGTGATGGGGGGAGGGATCGAACCCACAGTTCGTTCTCTTCTCTATTCCAGCCTCCCACAATCGAAAACAGGGAAGAAGAGTTACTTCTCTATTGTTCGGTTCTAATCCGATTCTGACTCGAACGTCCATCGCTAGTTGAGGCGGCCATTGAGTTCTAGGAGCAGCTTTCGGAACGAATGTTAACATTAAATGTTATCAAAGACGAAACAAAAATATTTCCATCTTCTCGCTTTAGTTTACTCCACTATTTATAAAATAATTAGTCATGCCTACTTACGTTGACTTCTCAAATTTATTACTATTATTATTATTAATATAAAGTGTCAAAAAATATCCTTGCCGAACTCCTCAGCTTCTAATTTAGCCTAGCAGGCCCCTAACTCCGGTTCCTGCTCCAAACTGCTCTAAAAAGTTTTCATCTCGCTTCATCAGTTCAAAACTTTTCTTTTTACCTATTTTTATATTTTCATAATTATAAATTACGACTGCATTCGTGATCATATTCTATTCATAATTTGAGCTGAATGAATTTCAATAAAACATTCGTCAAAAAACGCTCGAATGATAATATGAAGCTTGCCGCATGCCCCAATGCTAAAGATTAAAAGGACTAATTTACATTTATAAGATGTCATGTTAGCTAGGGACATAAAGTAATTATATTATATTTATTCTATATATAAATTCCTATTTACTTAAGTTCAGAGCTCTTTGATAGTTTTCCCAGTTATAGTAATTGGTGAGCGTTCAAATAGACCTGTATAGTCGGTAGCAAGAGCTATGTTTCCGGCGCAATATCCTGGAAGAAGAGGGAAGGGCAGCTAAAAATGAAGGAAACTTCTCAGGGATTCTTTTCTCGGATGTAGAGCCTATAAATCCTGGTTTTCACGGTTCGAAACGGCTCGCAGCGCTCTAAAACGAGACAGAGAAAATTCAAATTTTGATGCTCAATTCCTTGTTTAATGCGTACAATTTAATAAGAAGGCTATATTTTTAAGCTCACTGCCTCAGTTGACTGGAGATGGGCTGCTGGGCTGGGCTGGGTTGTTCATTCAAAGACGGAATTTTAGGCTGCGCTGGGCTCAGCTTTGTATATGCTTGGGCTGGATTGGATCCAGTCAAAACTGCTCATCTTTACAGTCGACTGACCGTAATGACTTTATCATCAAAATTATTTTCGCATCCCTACCGTTAATTTAGCGCGCTCCCATCGTTATCTATATAAGTGGGGAATCCCAGAATGCCAAACCGTCAGAAACGGAACCATTTTGAAGGCGATTTGGAAAATTATCAGTTTAAATAGTTTTATTTTAGTCTATTCTATTTTCTGGTATTCCTATAAAATTATTTTTAGCCAAGAGTTTAGGCAAAGTTACAGTAACCTTCTAAGAATACCTTCTTTGTTATTAAAATAAACTAGCCTCCCTGAATGTTTATAACACGGTGACTAGTATAATTCACTTAACGAACTAGACATGTCATTTACGCTAAATTGCGTACATACCTCGAAAACAGCTCAATAAGGAACAATATTCTATTATTATTCTATTTTGTATCAGAATTCAGGCACAATTACTTAAATTACCGGAAAAATGACGTGATAGATAATTATGAAATACATAATGTAGGGAGAACTTATTATAGTGAAGTTTGATTTAAAACATACTGTAATATACTAAAACAGATACAAAGTGTGCTTATTTTTCTCTATATCACTTGTATCACAGTAGTAGTAGATTTCTTCGGCGTAGTCTTGCGGCCATTCATATTGAAATCATCTGAGAAAAGAAGCTTCCTTGGTAATATTCAGTCTAAGGGTGTACAAATCATGATATGGGTTAGCTGGAGTTCCCCAAACCGTCTGCCTTTTAGGCTAAAGTCGACGGACAACTTGCTTGAAGGTTAAAGACTGCAAATGGTGCACTGGAGAGCTAATCCGTTTTGGTTTCATCTCTTCGTAACCGCGCTCCTTTGCAAAACTGACCGTATAACCCTGCAAGCAATGCATCTGTAGACAATAAAGTACCGGCTTAATTTGGCGGCTATTTTCATGTAACCGAGACTCTTTTTATTTGCTAAAACCCATCTCATCGTCTACATAACATAACATCACATAACATCGCAAGCCTGTCGAGTTTCCAAATAAATCGAACCTTAATCGGCTGGACCAAGATTTCTTACAATAACAATGCTGTTTCTAGTTTGTAGACTATTTCTAATAAAACCTTTATTTAACTAAATCAATAACACTTAAATAAGGCAGTGTTACATTTTGATTTCTTGATTTGTTCGGCTTAATGACTCAGATATGATAGGCTTCCGGCCTAAAGCCCACACGTAATAATAATCAAACATTTTATTGCATTATTTTATATATATTACTACTGTTTATGTGAGAAAACATGAAAATATTAAGAAACATACGTGAACATACTTATGTTTTTATATATAGTCTGTATAAAGAGTCTTTTTTGTGTTTCTTGCATTTGGAGGTTGGCATGGCCAAATTGGTCCTGTCTCTCCCTGTACCCATTATTGTCTATTTTTTAAGGATCGTGATCTCTTTTATTCTATTTTACTGTATTATCTTGGGTAGTAAATAAACAATTCAACTATAATGACTATTCAAAACAAAAACGCAACCATTTTTTATAATTCTTATTAATTATTAACACCACTACTAGGGTTTCACCGCGCGGCCAAATGCTAAACAAGCTGAATTTAACCACCAAATTCATTGATTAATGCTTTACTGGATACCGCTGTAATTTTTGAGCGCCTCGGCCCGGACCGGCTCTACTTCAGTTAAACTCAAGTTTAAAGGTCTACCAATCCCTTCATCCCTTTGTCTTATTCTCACCCCCTTCCTTCTCTCTCGCCCTTATCCCGTTTTCCTTTAACCTTTTGTCAATCTTTCAGCTCTGTTTATTTTTCGACACCGCACCTGTCATGCAAATGTTTCAACTTTGCGGATTTCTCATTCATTATTTATTTCTCCGTCTTTTTCTTTAATTGCACCGCTGCAGTGGACTTATGTCAAATGTTAGATGTTGCTAGTGGCGGGAATACTGGCAAAAGCTCGGCATTTCGGAAAAAACTTGGTAATGGGCCGCAACTGTTTTTTGAATTCGGGTTGAGCCCCTTTTGAGCGGGTTTCCCCAAAATGGGACGCCGTGCCCCGTCGAGTAATATAGTAGCCGGGTCCCGACAGTTTGAGAGCCCCGGATTTTTGTTCCTTCGACTTCTTTAATGTTTATTCGTTGTTTACAACTTTCAGCCTTTTTAATCTTGGCAGTTTCAAAAACACGAGACTTTTGTATATCTATAGCATAATTAAAGCTAATCTTACTGTAGTGCTAACTTGCGCATCTAACTGATTACTGTAATTAGTACCCTTCTACCATCTAGTACTGTCATATTTTATCAGTACTACATTGTTATTCAAGAAGATGCCGTGTCTTCTTGAAATCCAATATTAAAGGGAGAAGTGTTGCAAAATAGACATTTAGTTGTTTTTTGAATGACTTCTCTACTTTTGCACTGGCTTATTCAGTACCATATGTCTACTAAAGTAATCCACTGCCCGGGCGGGCCCTTTTTTTGCCATGCTCAACACTAAACTTAGTGTTATCCTCCTTAATTTTGTAGTTAAAAGACCTTCGTTTCTCAAAAGTTAGAGATCTTCTCTCGGAGGCTCACAAATTACAGCAGCGGTCGTGTTATTTAGCCAAAGTAGATCAAATTTCCTGTTTTCCGCATTCATAACGGCACGTTTAGTTTAGAAAGGAACAACTTCCTTATAAAAGGACATCATTAGTTAGAAACGTACTTACATCAATGGTAATTATAAGAATATTATTAGAAATATAGTCAATAACAGAAAACAAACTGCAGTGAGCGGTGTTGTTTAAGGGTACAAAAACATAAAAAAGCACGGAATCCGCAACTTTTACAAGTATTAGACACAACTTCTTTTAAGTAAATAGAACAAAACTTAACTTTACAATGGATTTCAATGGGTTGAGCACATGATAGATTGAGAATAGGAATTTGCTACAGTTTTCTGAGAGGGGATAAGTTTTGAGCTAAAACCAATATTTTTGAATTCTTTTAGAAAATTATATCCTATAGTCTGTATCAAGAGCTTGGTTTTTAGCGCATTTCCTGTAGAGCAGCGGTGTTAGATAATAATGAATGTACTTTTGAAGCATAGGCTCCCAATCCGACTTTCCATACATATTTCATATAAACACTAAATATAGCTGTTGCAATAAACTATATAGTCTCTCAAGTTAGATTATCATAATCATATGTAAGTTTTTTGGATGCCAAAATCTTAGATTCCAGTATTCTGAACACCAGTATTCCGGCCCGGTTGACCTGACAAGAGTCAAAGTCTATTTAAACTCTTAAAAGTATCAATTACAAATAACTTTGCAGCAAAAACTACAAGATGTGCATTTGACATGTTGTAATAGTCGTTATTACGTAATAGAATAGCTAGTTAATGAGTTTTGTTCCGCATTCCGCGCTGAGCAAGGATTTATTGCAGAATCCTAATTTAAAAGCTAGAGACATAGTTATTCTTTTGAAATGTTGTAAAACGGGTTTTACCACTTAGGACCGTTCATAAAAGTTGAGATAATGATATTCATTCTAGTGAAAATAACCAACTATAAATGTATATACTCACCAGACCTGAGATTTCCTTCTAGAAAATCAATAAACGTGTGACTGTAAACCACAGCGTAGTTTTTTCAAATTGGGCTGGCCCCGGCTGAAGACCCGGAAAAATTCGGGCTGCGCCGAGCCGGCCCGTTTGGAACCCCAAGAATGCAGCTCTGCTATGATTGAAAGTTTAAAAGATCGTTGGCAAATTTTTGAATTACTGAACTTGGCCCGCTTTTGGCCGGGCCGGACCATAGATTATATCAAGAACCCGTTGCCTTCCCTCACTTTTGACATCCATGGATAAAAACCCAACCATCCGCTCGTCTCCACATGAATCCTGTTTTTCCTTTACTAGCTGCACTCATATTTCAGCTTCTTAAAGAATGACGATGTCTGCTTGGAATTGGGTTTATCCAACTGTGAAGTGCACTGTTTCTTCTCATTTCCTTAGGTAAAAGGGCTCCTTTTTTGCCTCCGAAGCCTAAGCGCCGCCCCCTTTTAACTTCATCCGAAACTGCAACTATATTGCTCATTTTGAAGAACATTAAACCCGGCTGCAGCAGTTTAGTTAAGGATTTTATAGAGGTTGTAAAGAGATTTAGACATATTTGATGAATTTAGGGTGAAAGTCACGTTTTTGAGTTGAGATATAGTCTCTATCTAGAGCTAGGTTTCCGGCGCGGTATCACTAGTGGGAGCAGTGTTATAAAAATATGAACAAACTACTTATAAAGAAACGGCTGCAATCAAATAATGTTTATTCATTTTTATTTAACACCGCCTCTCCATAAACATCGCTAACTCTCGCAACAGACTATATATAGTCCCATTCAAGAATAATAATGGAGTGTTAAAAAATAATCTCGTTGAAAATGGCTTTGAAAGTATTCGAAAACCGAAAATATACGCAAAAGTTCCTTAAAGTACGCAAGTAACACTCCATTATTCCTCATGAATCGGACTATAACAGTTGTTAGTCGGTTTTGAAATTATATAACTTATAATGCTAACTTAGTTTTTTATTCTGCAACGCTATAAATACTTATATATTCGACGCTAAACCGGTTCGGCGCTTAAAAAACGCAAATTTGCATATCAGCTGCTATTTTGCACATGTTTTACGTAACTGTTGTGGTTTCCCGTTTTGATAATTCATTTCTGATCTTGAGATATGAAAGATCGAAGTGGTCGATTCAGAGCTGATTCTTCGGGAAACCCTGCTATATATCGAAGAAGTTGCTTTATTTCATTTATAAATAAAGACCAGTTTTATTTTCCGACACCCCATTCAAACTAGTATCACCTCAGCTATAGTCAGATTCAAACGAACTACCGCCGCGTATTCTGCGCCTTTTACCATTTTAACACCGCATCTTCTGGCACTTCACGCGCTCGGAACGAGCAATAATCTATTTTCTTCTAGTGAATCTTGAACACTCTGGGATGATACTAAACATCGTGACTAAGGAGGATAATAACATTGTTTTTCATTCATTATTCTTATTTTGTGATACTTTTCCCGTCTACATCCTCATTTTCTAACATATTTTACATTGTTAAATGAATTAATGGAAAATTGAACAACATATAGTTCATGTGAGTCCGTGAATTCATTGTTGAGTGGCGGAAATAGGCTATAGATAACCAACAACTAGGCTGTTGCTATACGGCTCGCCGCGCCCTATAGAAAGGGACAGAGCAAATTCAAATGGTATAATCTTGATGCTCAATTACTGGATTGTATTATTAAGTAATTCATTTTTATTTATATATCATTAGAAAGGCCATAGTTCGATCTATGCAACTGAGTTTTTTCAAATGATTTTGTTAAAGGATTGCAGTGAAAAATCAACTTTAACTTGAAAATGGGAGCACAGTCCTTTAAACCTATCATAAGAATAGCAGAAGACTAGGTTTCTTTACTTTTGGAAAACACTATATTTATTAATGTTATAACATAATTGTTTAATTGAAATCCATTCAGTATTTTGAATTGATTAGGCAGTCTTGGCCATTCCGTGAAACGTTTTTGGATTTTGCGTCTATATCTTATACTCTTTTATTAAACTTTGTTCTTTATTAGTAATGTATTTTATATAGATCTAGCTCCTTTTTCTAGTATCTCTTTTTGAATGTAAATAGACATCACTAATGCTATCAATTAATTCCTAATGAAAGGAGCATAAACGCCATTTTTGGACTTATTCAAATGAGCTTTCCAAGTTTTGTAGTTTGTTATATATTTTATGGGACAGTCAAAAACAGAACCACAAACCTACTTAGAAGAACAATGCGTTATTTCCTGTATCACTCGTATCACACAATACTAGTAGATTTCTTCGAGGCAGGGCTTCGGTCATTCATTCCGGAATCTTCTGAGAAAGACGGCTCCTTTCTAGCATTCAAACTTCGGGGCACGAAACATGGGATAAATAAGCTTCTGGTTTCCCAAGCCTTCTGCAGCTATGGGAAGTTGAAGCCACAGCCTCAGATCCTAGCTTACATCAAAGAGTAGAACCCTAGAAGGTCATGTTGAATTACTTCGAAAAGGCCCTGAACCAGTTTAAAAGTGTTTTTTATTACTATTTTTAGCTTCAGCTATTCTCTGGCTCCTTTTAACAACCCAATTCCGTTTTATGTTCATTTTTGCAGATATGTCTTCGACAATAGCACCGTTACTGGCTTCAGATGATCTCGACACCAAACTTTCTTTTCTAAAAACTACCTACCAATGGTTAATACCGCTTATGATTATTATTCTTGTGGTTAGTTTGGAAGTAAAATCTTTTATAAAGTGCAATTGTTCTTGTCGGTTCACTAGGTCCTATCTAAGGCAAACCTTGCATGAAAACAGTGGGGTTTTCCCAAAATTCAGACGGGCTTTACATTAATGCTAAACTATAGTATACAGCATGGGCTAGGCTTCTAGCACAGGATCCTGAAAGTGGCTTGGACTTTAAAACCGACATTTAAGGAAAGTTTTCATTGAAAAAATGTAAAAAAAAAAAACTCTCTCAAAATGAAGTCATCTAATAACTTAACTTTAGATCGCTATTGTCGGTAATGCCGTTATTGTAATGTCCGCTCCTTTTATGGCACGGCCTGTTTCGCCTTACTTAAAACTTTGTATTTCTTTAGCCGCCGCCGATATTTGGGCAGCCGCATTGCTAATTACCGGTGAGTTATATAAGAATGGTGGCCGAGTGGTTAGGGAGTCCGTTAAGGAATCCGTAAAGTTACAGGACTCTCAGGGTTCAAACACCATTGGATGAGAAAGTGTTGCAGAAACTGAATGTTTCAATTTTAATCTTCAGTCAGAAAATTTCTTGAAAAACAAAAAATACCAAATTCCCAGAAGGATTCCTATTTTTGAGCGGTCCAAGCTTGGTTTTCCAAAGATCCACTAGTGTTGCGTATTTTTCCACTAGTGTTGCGTATTTCCGCACCGCACAGATTTTTGGAACACTGCGACTACAATGGAATTAAGGGCATTTTGCTGTGCCGGAACAATGCCCGTTGTCCATTTTGGTTAAATAACTAGGCAACAAACACCCGATTTTTAAATTCTCCGCTTGCAGGGGTTGTAATTAGACGGAACTGTCCGGGCCGGTCCGGGTCGAGAAACCGGTCCATTCTCACCCCAGCCAAGGGCTGCGTATAGGCCGGGCTGCAACTTTTAAGAATTGGGCCTCGCCAGGCTTTGTCTAGAGCAGGCCTCCTTGGTTCAACCGTGATGCCAAAATTGAGCAGAAGTACATATTTCATAGTGTTTGATGAAGGTTTTTCTGTAAATAATGTGACGTCACAGGCCGTAACAGGCCGGCCTAGCTCCACCTCCTCAAAATGCAGCCCTCTCCCAGCCCGCTGAACTATTTAAAGTTCATTGCCTATAGGTCAGAATAGTTAATGTACTCCTGTTGAGGGGTAAAGAACTATTTATAAATTGTTTAGAATAACAAAAGAATAGCAATCAGCTGGCTAGAAAAAGGTGACAATGATCTGGTAAACGCGGCGGGGTTCTGCTTCTATAGTCTGTCAAAAGAGCTAGGCTTCCAGCGCGGTATCTTGGGGAAATGTTTTGAATATATTGGCGTCAGCCTTTCGAAATGAAGGAACCCTTGTAATCTACAGACTCTGTTCGCCTAAAATCAGATGCGGTGTTAAAATGTGGAAATACGCAGATTACACGGTGGTATTACTCCATATTAATTATTTATAGGTCTAGTTGTGAATTCGTATATGCCGGTAGTTCTTGGTAAAATAAAGACTTCTCATTGCATGGATGCTTGGATTGAACTATTTCGGATATCCGGGATGCTCACTTCGGATTTACATTTGTTCGCATTGGCTATAAACCAATTCCTGGGAACAATGTGGCCACTTAAGTATAAGGTACGTAATAACAGTCTAGCCTCAGTAGAATACCTTTGTTCTACTGATGCAAGCAAATATATTGTGATTCAAGATGAATAATGGAGTGTTACTTGCGTATTTTACGGAAATTTTGCGTATATTTTCGGTTTTCGAATACTTTCAGCGCCATTTTCAATGAGATTCTTTTTATAACACTCCATTATTACTATCGAATCAGACTATATAAACTGTTATTCTTTAAAAGAAAAGGCAAGAGCACCGTCATATATTCACTGGTGCTGTGATCCAAGAAAGAAATTATTTATGTTATAGTCAACGGCCATACGCCATGCAAGTCAAAGGTCTCAGTTCTACTTCGCTTTGTCGCGCGCTCCAATAAAACTTGCAGTTCGTACCGTATACCCTTGCATAAGACTTGGCCGCCGACTATACCTGTACTGTTGTCCTTGTACTGATAATGGAAATAAATCACATTTGAGTGCCTTACAGGACCATAAATGTGTACCCTAGATTTAAAGATTTATTAGGATATAAATGATAAAGGTCTAACATCCTTCTTTAGGTGCTTGTTACAACTCGTCGTATTAGATGTCTGATACTTTCGCTGTGGTTAGTACCGCTCATCTTTGTTATGGCATGGTTAGTCATTATTATTATTTCTTTATTTAATGTTTGTTTATTTGTTTTACGAAACACGAGATCACAGATGTTTAGATGGAAGAAGTGAGACGAGAGAATCATAGGAAGTGGGACTTTATAGCACATTACCCAGGGAAAGAGCTGGTTACCCGGCTCGGCCCGGTCGGATATACAGCTCTGCCCAGGGAGTGGAGGCCACGAATCAGAACAAATTTGCAAGAATGCTTTCTCCGGGGGGATTCAAACCATTGAGCTCTAGCTTATGAGGCGAACCTTCTAACGACCCTTTCCGGGAGCAAAAATCATTTCCGCGGAAACGTTTCCGAGTAACGCTCTACCGCCTGAGCTCAGACCACCATGTGTAAAAATATGGTTCCTTGTCTATTCTGCGATAGATAGGATCATTATATTTTATGCTCCATTTATCCTTTTCCTTACAGGTTCGTAGCTAATGCAGATGATGGTCTACGACATCCTCAATGTATATTTATATTCTATCAGAAGTTCCCTTTTAGAATAACAATATTCTTAATATTTATGACTCCTTTAATAGCAACATTGGCTATTTATTGTTGTATTTTAATTAATCTACTTAAAGCAAAGGCGGAGTTCGACAGTTATATCAATGAACGGTTAGTTTAATTACTTAGTTTATTGTTCAATGTTTTTAAATGAACCGGATCGGGCTATTTTCAACTGAACATTTTGCAATTTCCTTCAAAATAGTTATGTTTCGGTTATGGCAAAACCGCTGGATAGCCAGCGTTGTCAAACTTTGAGGTAGAGCTGTAATAAGAGCTATTAGCAAACCATCCAACGGGAAGGCCCAGGCCCAATATGTGGGTGAAAAAGCAATAAAAATATAGATTTCAATGAACTTTATGGTAATGGGCGAACAAAAATATAGTCTTTTGGCAAAAAATAACATCTAGAAATCGTTCAACCAGGGCCGGGCCCAGGTTGGATGGTCCGATTATTAGTTCTTTACTTTCAATCAGCATATAAACCTAAATTGGTAAGTATAACTTGTTTAGTATATTGATATACTTTACTATAATTATCGTTATTCTATTATCATTTATCTTTTATTAATCTAATTATTTTAGTAGAATGGTAACTCGTCGTTCTAACGTTCATTCTAAACTAAAATTAGTATGGACAACTCTATTAATAGTGACGTCATTCTCATTCAGTTGGGGTCTATGTGTACTATATTTTGTACTTGTATGCAGGGTAAGTTAATTATATATAATACTAATTATAGTCTATTTTTAAAACTAAGACTGCAAACGCCGTTTGTAGTTAACCTGCCGCTATAACCGGCTTTATAAGGGAAAGAGCAATTTTGCCCACGTAAAATTGCACTTTTAAAGGGGACGCCGGTCATCCCGGCACGTATTGTACAAACGGCGCTTGTAGTCTAGGGTTTGAAACGGACTATAACATAGTCCCTATCAAGAGCTAAGTATTTAGCTTTTGATTTTTCAAAATTCATTCGAAATTAAGGCAATCTTGCAAGCTGTTTCCGCGCGCGTATAATGCCAACAGGTGCGTTGTTGGGAAATACGCAGATTACACGACGGTTCTACACTTCCGAGTGCGCGGTATCATATATGGAAGGCGGCGTTAAAAAACTATGTTTGTAATTTTGTAAAAGCCCGTTTCTATTACTGTAAAACTAGCGAACTTGTCTGACTAATATGACGTAGTGTGACGTAGCAGTTGAAAGAGTGCTTTTTCCTTAAAAAAAGTGCGATCGCTGCGACAATCATACATCGCCATTCCAAAAATAAACATATGATACTGCCCGAACTGGATTTGGGATTCCTTGGTATAGTCTACTGCAAGAGCTAGGCTTCCAGCGTAGTATCATGGAAAGCAGCGGTGTAATATAAAAACGAAGGCACCTCTAAAGAAAAGGCATACAACTGGTTTTCCATTCATTTTTGCATAACACCGCTGCTACAGTCTACTGCGCTGGAAACATATCATCTCTTGCTACAATCGATACCTAGGAGCTAGCTATTTTTAATTACTATGTTGTTTTAAAGATGATCTTATAATTATATTGTTTATTTAGGAAGGATGTATGTTCACTCATATGGTAGATGTTGACTTCTACTTAGGTGTTGTACTTAGCTCATCAGCACAATTACTTGTAAGTAAAAGCAATTAAGATTGTACAATTGTATGTAACTTAAGTCAGAGCTGGTTATCCGGCCGGTCCGAACTGACCTGCAAAATTTCAGGCCGGGCCGGAAAACCAGCTCTGACTTAATGTTGCAAATCACAAAATTCTTTAACGAGAATCTTTTAGTTTTCTTCATCTTTTTTGTTTCTTTACACGGCATCGGGCTTGAGTTTGCGGTTTGATTCCTCCGTGATACCGATTTACTTATACAATAATCAATCATTTTGAGTAGCAAGTTTATTGAATAACGTAGATCGACTACGAGTTCTCAAATTAACCTGGGAGATGTGCGATACATAGTTGACAACAGGACTGGGGCCGACTTTTTGGGATACCGGCCGGCCTTTTCCCAGCCCTGAAGTTGACAAGGGTCAGATCAACGTTACATTTTTTAGATCAACCGCGCAGACCCATATCTAAATCACCTTTAATCACCACTTGTTTTAGGTAATGCTAAAATTAGCTGCAAATCCTTTTATCTATACTCTTCGTATAAAGGCAATTCGTAGTTCTGTAGATGTATTATTCTACTTAGTATGTGGTAGATGTCGTCGTCATTCATTAACACAAAGAGGATATTCACTTGGAAAAAAGAAGCCACCTATGACCAGTACGACTACTATTACACAGTAATCAGCGGTCGCAGATATCGGGCCGGGCCAGTTGCCGTAGTATAGAAACGTCCCGGTGGGTGCCCGGGCAGTTTTTAGCCGGCCCGCGCAACAATTCTCAACTGCTCGGGCATTCAAAATCTGCCAGGGCAACCACACTGGCGTTTCGATACTACGGTCAATGATCCATCCGAATAAAATTCTGAGTTTTGTCGGAATAGTGCAACTTTCCGGATCGTAGAAGTTTATTTTTGCTCCACCGGTTATTGTTTTAAGTCAAATTAAATAGATGTGTTATAGTCCGTTTCAAAACCTAGACTGCACGCGCCGTTTATAGTTAACGCGCTGTAGGGCTGGGAAAAGGACGGCCCTATTTTCCAAAAAGTCAGTCCCCGGCCCGTGAAATTCACAGCCCTGCTGCGTTGTAAACATATCTCTTGCAATTGACTATATAACTAGACCTTTCTCTGATTCGACTATAAGAATACTAAGCCTAGACTATAGCCACCCGGTGCTTACGTGATTCTTACCATCAATTACCCTTTTGCCTTTATTATTTTCTTCTTGTGAGATTATATTCTTATTTTATTTTAAGCCAACTTTTTATATTTTCTAAATGTTCTGTGCCACTTTATTTTACTGTAAGCTGTTACTACGGGATTCTTGCGTTTACCTTATTTTATTTGAGATGATCTCACCTTGCTGTTTATGTACAATAAATATTAATATAAAGAAGTCTTACATACAATTATATAGTCGAATTCAAAAGTAAAAAAGTTGTGTTAAAAAATTAGAAGGCCCATGGTGCAACAGCTTTCTTTTCAAAGTTTGCTGAATAGGCAACTTTCTAATAATAATACGCAGACGACACGGGCTCTTTATTCCTGAAGAGCCCATATGTTATAAAGTCGACGAATGAATCGTTTGCAGGGGTGTACGGTAGAATTTAGAAGGAGCGCGAAAATCAAGCGGCAATATAGAAGTAACCGATATCATTGTGCGCTCGCTTTTTAATAAATAGACATTTAGCTGAAAGCGATTCGTTTGTTGACTATAGTTGTTGTTTTGAAAATACATTACAAGAAACCATAGAAAAAAGGTAATATGTAACATTTGATGTAAAGTACAGTTGGGCAGCTGGGCCCGAAAAAACGAGCCCCAGCCCGAAATTAAGCCCGTTTTTGCCAAATTCCGTTTGAGCCCAAACCCGAGCTCAACCAAAATGGGCCCAAACGCCCAACTCTAATGTACAGTATGAATAGTTTACTATAGCCTCCGCGACAATAGCCCGGCAGACCTACTACAGTATGCTGACGTCAGTTTGGCCCACTATGTTTTATATACAATTCAAAGGTTCGGCTGCAAGTAGGGTGGGGCTTCGGCAGACTACCTAGTTAATTATGTTGATAAGAATCGAGTATTTTCAACAATTGAACCCAAAATTTAACAATAGTGCAGATTGTTTATGGTAAAATATACGCAATCTAGTGGGTGGTTACGATAGTTCCAAATCTCCAGAATATTGATGCTCGTATGAAAAAAGGAAATCACAAAAAACTGAACTGGCGAAAGTAAACCGCAAATTTTCAGCGGAAAATACCTAAGTTTTCAGGGTAGCCTGGAGAAAATTGATGAATTTTCATCGAATTGGTTTTCTTTGTCATCTATAGTATCTGCTTTAGCCTAGTGGTTAGAGCAGCAGTCTCTTAATCCGCGAAGATCAAAGTCTGTGGGTTCGACTCCCCGTAGCTGCAGAAGGCTTGGGAAACCAGTAGCTTACTTTTCCCAATGTGCACCAGAAGATTGAATGTTAGAAAGGAGCCATCTTTGCTCAGAAGATTCCGGAAGGAATGGACGAAACTCTATCTCGAAGAAATCTACTATTTTTATGATACGCAATGTTGAGGTTTGTGCATTGAACTTCTGAGATTGTAGGTCACACCTTAGAAACAACTTTGCTGGTAACATTCTAAACTACCATTCCTCATCGACTAAAGTCCACATCCCCTCGCTCTCGTAACAGTTTCCATCTATTTCTCCATTTTTGTTGACCTCGTCTGTTTTTGGCTGAGAATTACTGTGGATTTGTGTATTTAAGGCAGATTAACAACAAAGAAGAAACGAAATTGCGAGAAGGACGCAAACAGACCGAAACTAACCGAGGCGCAGCCGCTCCGCCGGTATTAGGCGACTATTGTGCGACTATTGTGCAGGTCAACAACCCTTCTAGAAAAGGTACTTACTACATTTTACAACACATAAAGTTTCATTGTTGGTGGAGCGCCGGCTGGCAGCAGGTGCTAGCTAGGTGCATATTTTACTTACTTTTGTTACTTGTTATAGTTCGTTTTAAAACCTAGACTGCAAGCGCCGTTTGAGTGCTGCGATGATGGGCTTCCCCCTCAAAAGTGCAATTTTACTCAGACAAAATTGCTTTTACCCTTATAAGGCCCGTTATAGTAGCATGTTAACTACAAACGGCTCATGCAGTTTAGGTTTTAAAACGGACGATATTATGAAAAGAAATTACAGAATTATGTCAGTTAGTTTATTTGGAAACAATTGAATCTCTCTGTATTAACCTTACTTAATAAGGCTGAGGGTTCAAATTATTGCTAAATGTAAGGAACAATTTTTATCATATAAAGTCAGGTTATTTTGATATAATAAAAGAATAAAGACAAACATCTTATCTTTCCTTACTGAAAGTATATGTCCGTAACTTGCTGTATTACTACTGTTATAGTCTACAACAACAAAAAGACCTCAGACATTCTTTTTGTTATTGATTATACTATAGTTTGCTACAATATCTCTTTTTCCAGCCCAATACCCTGGCAATAGCAGTGGTGGCATATATACTGAATGTACTTTTGAAGTATAGGATCCCAATCCACCGATTTTTCATTCACATTCATTTTGTACAATGCGGCTGCTCCCCAAGATACTTAGCTGGAAACCTAGCTTTTGGTACAGACCATGTAACATAGTCTATATTCAGTTTTAATTTTGTAACCCTTCATAACTTTTACAGAACTTCTTTAATTAAGTAATGCGCTATCTTCTCGTCTTCCTTCTTCTTGTTCTGGTTGTTTCTCCATGGGTTATTTACAGAAGAAATCAGAAGAAAAAACTAGTTTGTAAGGCAAGTTTAAAGGTAAAAAGGAATAAGTTCCTGTATAAGACGTGGCTTTATAGCTTACCGTAACCTTACCGTGCATAAGAGTAGAACTAAAATGTAAATAACACACTTGCGGCGAGATTTTACCACCGCTCTCTCCCTTCTATGAGTTCCGGTACAATATGGTATCTCAGATAACTTAGAATGTCTAACGATGCTGTAGTCACCAGGGGATGGCTGTAGGGCCGGCCCGGGTCGGGCCGACAGCCAAAATTTTCTCTACCCGGGCCGGCCGGATGTCAAAAAGTTGGCCCCCACTTTTTCCAGCCGTGGTAGTCACCAACAACGCTTTCCTGGAACACAAGGCGTTGTCGCGGGTACGCGGCTGGCGTAATTGTATTCACCAACGTTACTGAGCCTTAATAATTATGTTACCAGAAAAAGTTTTTGCGCCCGTGTGTAGGTCACGAAAACCATTTTTGGGGTAAAACTAAATGAATTTTTAGAAAAGTTTAATTTTACTTAAAAAACTTACTATCTAGGAAGGAATTACTATTTTTTAGGAAGAGACAGAATGGACAAATGGTACAGTGCCGGCAGAAGAAGAAATAACAAAAAGAAGAAGAAGAGATATTAACATTGATAGGAAAACAAAGGAACCTATTATATATCTAGGAGTTAGTTGTTTATTCACTTATTTATAACTATATTACTCCACACAGAGGTGGTGATCCGGACGGGCCGGCCTGGGTTTCAAAATTTCAGACCGGGCCTGTGACCAGCTCTGACTCCACACACCGGATATCAAAAATTTATTTCTTCTCAATTCCGAACTAAGCAAAATGCTGAACCGGGGCGGTTTCCTTCGGGCCTATGAACGTAGCGCCCGAGTGGTTGCCCGGGCAGTTTTTAGCCTACCCGGGCAACACTTCACAACTGCTCGGACAGCTAAGAACTGCCCAGGCGCCCACCCTGGCGTTTCTATGCTACGGCCACAGGCCGTTACGAAGTTTACGATTCAAAGAAAACTTTTTCGTTTTCGAAGAAAACATATTTACGATTAACCCCACTAAAAGTTATCCCTGAACCTCATTTGAATTTTCACAGCTCCCCTGTTTAAAAAAACCATCTAACAATTTCAACCTTCCTGAAAATTATAAATGTGTACTACATAAATCAAATGTTCAATTTAAGACTTGACACATAATTTATATCTTTTGAAATGTTATTAATTTTAGTTACAGGCGGGTCCTAATAATTCTACCGTATTTATTGATGATGGAGACTTTGACATAGTGTCTGAACACCTTAGTAAAGAAGAACTAAAGCAAGTGAAGGAACAGATAATGAATACTTGTAATGCACTTAATACTAATAAGAAATAAACATTATTATTATTGTTAGTATTATTATTAGTACATTTTATAATATAGTATTTAGATATACAAAAGTTATTATTCTTGAAAGTGTGTTTAGCTTATTAGAGCATCGATCTCTGAATCCGCGAAGATCTGAGGCTGTAGGATCCACTTTCCGTATTTGCAGAAGGCTTGGAAAACCAGTTGCTTATTTATCCCATGTTTCGTGCACTCGAAGACTAATGTTAGTAAGGAGCCGTCTCTGCTTTCTACATTCTCTAAAACAATGCTTCGCCGATGTAGGTTCGTGTGCGGGTCCATTCTAAGATCCGTCATTTTTTAGAATAGAGCGAGATTCATATGATTAAGAGTTAGAACCGCACTGCTATAGTTCTAAACTATTTTTAGATGAACTCATGGAACTTTCTAAATTACGGGGTTAAAAAAGTAATGTATTTCCTGTAATCGCATATATCACACAATAAGTTTCGATACAATAATACACAATAACAGTAATATATCATAGGATTTCGGATATTCATTCCGGAATCTTCTGAGCAAATACGGCTCCTTTTTAGCATTCAATCTCGGGTGCACGAAACATGGGATAAAAAAGCTGCTGGTTTCCCAATCCTTCTGCAGATACGGAGAGTGGAACCCACAGCCTCAGATCCTCACGTATTCAGATACCGCTGCTCTAACCACTAGGCTAAAGCATCCGCACTCTATTCTTAGAGATCCTTGATAGAGATGTATAAAAAGCACAAAAATATCGGACTAAGTCCTTCTGGTAGCACTTTTTCAATCTTTTGATTTTGGATACATTTTGTGGGGTTTTTCCCTGTAGTTTCCTACATCTGTGACGTCATCTATCGAGCAGACCTTTAACGGTGCATCGAGTGACAGTCCTTCAATAGTTGGGGGACTAAAGTTCTGCGAAACACAACGCGTTGAGATCATCTAGCCGAAAGCGAAGTGCCACCAACTGAGAAAAGTAGGCGAAGGCTTATATAACCACCACTGGCAGTGCAGCGTATATCGGATGGGAATTGCCAACGGGCGAGAGAACAAATTTAGTGTGTGGAGGTTGTGAGAGAGCACAGACAGGGTTGAATGTTTTTAAAGTTTGTTAAAGTATTTTAAAAGTTATGTTATTTTCTCAAATAAACTTACACGCCTCGGAAAAAGCCGGCCCGTTTCTCAAATTTTCGGCTCTGGTCAGGCCGATTTTAGTCTATTTCACAGTATTTAGCCGATATTGTTAAAAGGTTTTAGTTTTCAGTGCTATTTTTCGGCATCAACAATAATGCATCAACAATGAAATGCAATAATCTTTACTTATTGATGTTTTCCCGGCCGGCCCGTTTCTCAAATTTCTCAAACAACAAAATCGGCCCCGATCCGTGAAATTCCCAGCCCCAGGACCGGTAGGCAACCCCAACTAAACATGGCCATTTTCAGTATTATAAATATAATTTATTATTGTAAAATATAACTTCCGGGACTGGGCCGGGCCCCTCCCTACTCTACTGGTGTTGTTATCTATCTTCTGACATCTTTTCTCGTTTCTTCCCATGGGATTCGGCAAAGAGACACTTAGATATGCGAAAATTTATACGAATCATATGCACTCGAACATATCCGGCAATAGCCATTATAAGGAGGTTTAAAGGTCTACTAGGTTAGCCGTGGAGCATGTTTGTAGATGAACCAATCGTGGATTAGTTTATATCAGTATTTTATATTCTATTTCCTATATCACTCGTATCCCAATAACATCTTCGAGGCATGGTTTCGGCCGTTCATTCCGGAATCTTTTGAGCAAATACGTCTCCTTTCTAACATTCAGTTTATCGTGAACGATGACTTTTATTTTCTTTCAATACTTTGTTTATTTTGTTACTTATTATCCTATTGTAAACTTCTCAGAATTGCTTTAAACCAGGGCTTGGAATTTCACGGGCCGGCCGGGCCGGGGCGGGGCCGAAAATATGAGAAATGGGCCGGCAATTTTCCCGCCCTGCTCTTTCTATTGTTCTATTTTTTTCAGTTTTGTTTAGGAGTATCTGTGATCTACTCAGGACACTATTCTAAAACCAATATATAGTATAAATTATTGCAATTCTTCCTTATTTTCGAATATTTAAGCCGGCTGGGGGGATTTGACCACCGCGCCCTACTATGCCGCCGGCATTTCCCAACTTATTAGGGCAGAATAACCCAAACCGCTCATTTATAATGCAAAATTAACAAATATTCTCTATAGCTAAATAAACAAACAAGAATGGACTGAAAGGCTGCTTATATTGATAGATGCAGTTGTTTATAAGCTTACTAGTACTTATAGTCCATTGCAAGCGCTAGGCTTACAGCGTAGTGTTTTGTGTATAGTCCCTAACAAAAAAAACTGCAATCAGCGGTGTTGTGAAAGGTTTGTGAAATCGCTCGTTCTGTGGCAAACTTGGAAAACCATTATATGATTCGATGCATAATTTTTTGTATGATGTCAGAAAAATATTATCGTACTGGTTTTATTTTGTATCATATCCAGAAAAAGACAAATACGCAATTACGGAAGCCTACGCATATATATCACCGCGCTCTGCGGTCTGTTGTTTGTTATAGACTATAGCAGCGGTGTTAAAAGATTGTAGTCTTTTTCAAAACTGCGTTCATTCTATTTAACACCGCCTCTCTCCTTAGGACACTGCGCCAGACGCTTAGCTCTTGATAGAGACTGAATGTATATGTTTTTGGTTATTTACTTTTTTAGAGATTCAAAATGCTTAAAGCTCTATTTTGCTCCAAAATATGCAACAATTAAGAATAGTTGTACTATTTTTGAAACGTTTAGTTTCGTGAATATGTAAACAGCAATATATATTCTAGTTTAGTTTTTAGACTTCCTGCACCGGATTTGTTTGATAAATATCCGCAAACTAAGATGGTGAGGTCTTCAGTGACTTAATTTTGCATAATTGGAAGCCCAACTTTAGGAAAACGTAACTTTCATAACTTCTGATCACATTCATCCGACATTGGCGTTTCCACAAATCTTGAAGCACATATAGTCGACGGATGAATCTCTTGCAGAGGTGTACTGTAGAATTTAGAAGGAGCGCGGAAATCCAAAGAAAATGTACAAGCAACCGATATAATTGTGCGCTCGCCTTATAATAATTAGACCTTTAAATTACATGAGATTTAGCCCTGGACTATAGCACTGTCTTCATTTTGCTTCATTGTTAGTGGTAAGCTCATGGCCGGCCGTACAGATTATAAATAGGTTTTTCCTTTATTTTCATCCAGGGTCTAGAACGTCGGCTTCGTCTCAATTGCAAAAAACTCGGCCATATGCGAGCCGGCCAGTGAATTCCCAATCCTCCGTATCGTTCTATTTGCATCTTCTATTTCTGTCTTTTCCCTCTCTCCCTTTTCAATTCTCTCGTTTTCAATCATTTCTCTACCTGAAATGGCCGTCTTCTAGTTAATTCAAGCACATCCAACGACACTACAAAATCCAGCATAGATGGCCAAATACAAGATAAATACGAGTTTTGTAGTCAGAGATGGGAGCGGGCCGGCCCAGGCTGGCCCGAGAAATTCTCAGTCTTTGTTCGTAGTCACTTTTAGGGTATAGACTGGCCCGGTCACGGGTTTAAGCCCTTGACTGGGTAGTGCAGCGGTGTTGAAGAGACATACGATTATATACAGTTCTATTCAAGAGTAATAATGAAGTGTTAAAAAAGATTCTCATTGAAAATGGCTCTGAAAGTATTCGAATATACGCAAAATTTCGTTAAAATACGCAAGTAACACTCCATTATTCCTCTTACATCGGCAAAAATCTTTTTTGTTGCTTTTTTGCCTTCCGAGCTTTTTATGTTTGTTTCTTTAGTTGAATGAAGCTTTTTAGAAATTAGACAAGTTTAAAATAGTATTGGAAATAGTCTTCCAGAGAAAATATACTTATTATTAAAATATAGCTCTCACTGAGAAATAAAGGTTTTAACACAAAATTTAAGTAAGAAACGACAAATAGATGTTACATATTTCAAAAGTTAACAAAATTATCATTAACTTTCTTATAAATTTATAAAACTATTCTTTTTATCTTATTTAAAGCACAAAAACAATCTTTAAAACTCTAAAAAGTATATTTTTTCTCTTTTGAACCTTTTTCTGCATTGTGTTTCATGTTACTTCTCGCTTCGATGGTCGCATTCTTTTCAGTTCTGAGAGTTCTCTTGGATTTCTACATATATTACCCTTTCTTTATTATTTTTAAGTTTATTTAAATACTTTTATTTATATTTTAAATATATTTAAATAAGTATTTTAGCCATTTTCTCCTCAAAGAAGAAGGTCAAAGAAGACATGTCCGCGCCCACTAGGTTACTAGGTTTGTTTTAAATTTTTAGTAGTTTATTAACTTTTTATATTATTGTTATTTTAATATATATCTTATTCGAGTAGTATATTTAAATGTTACACTCCATCATTACTCTTGGCGCTGACTATATAGTCTGTTTCAAAACCTAGACTACATTGCACATGCCCCATACTATGCGCGATTGTATGATTATGCATGCTGCTTGAGCTTACTGAAAACTTGAATTATCTTAAATTTAACTGAACCTATTTTAAGCCTGCCCGGGCCGGCCCATTGTGAATCCTCACCGAATTAGCAAGAGATCTGAATCTCATCCATCCATATAAATAACATTTAGTTGTGGATTTCCACTCTTAAATGATATATTTTGTTGGAATATAAATTGGCAGTGCAGTGATGTTGCCGAATATTCCCAAAGGAAGCCCAAACACCCTCAATTGGAGCCTATTTCGACTAACTTTTTACTTTCTTTTTATACTTTTAAATAGTCTATTATTAAAACAAGGAACTAAACAATACATTTGCAGTCCCAGAATTAGACTAACGATTTAAACATACAATATAGTTAGATGCAGAAAATTATGCCCTTTAATCTGTCTTTTTCCCGTTTTAAACACCGCACCTGCTGGCATTTCACGGCACGGAACCTGCAGATTGCAAGTTTGCCTTCATTTCGCATGTATCAGGCAATAATTTACATCTCGGTATTACTTTTGAATTCTGCTATATAGTCGACGGATTCATTGCTTGCAAGGGTATACGGTCAGTTTTGCAAAGGAGCGCGGATACTCAGAGGCAATAGACTGAACCCCAAACGGATTAGCGCTCCAGCGCAACATTCGCAGTCCTTTACCTGCAAGCAATTAGTCCGTCGACTATAGTATTTAGTTGTACTTTTGACTTCTGCTATATCAAGTTGAGTCGCCACACACAATGTAAATTCCGATTTTAACCCAAGCAATTAGAAACTTAGTTTGTCAATTATTCTAATATAGCTGAAACTATCATTATTTAGGAGTTTATGAATACAGGCCCAGCTAAGCCACGCCCACTTTTCAAATTAGATGCTAAGTAAACTTTTTATGTGCACTCTTTGCCCTATTTCCTTAACATAAAACTAGCTTTCATTATTCTAATTTAAATGTTCATTTTCGTGATGAGACCCCGCTCGCGCACTCTCACTATTAGACCTTTGAGGTCCGGAAATATCCGCACCGCTCTAAACGGCGCCAAATTTGAATTTTTGAATTGAAATGAGGCCGAAAATGGCTTTTATAGCTGCACAAACGACACCAATGGAATGAAGTTTTAGTCATTTTGTCTATTTTATTTATAATATTTTATATTTATGAACGAATTATATGGTTTAGAATGAAGAGTCGGTGTTGTAGTAAAATATATGTACTTTTGAAGAAAAGGCTCCCAATACTTTTGAATCAGACTATATGCTTTCAGTCTTAAAATTGAGCTAAAGTTTGTTTTTTATGGAAACAAGAATAACATCTTAATTCAAAATCAATATTAAAAACCGGTTCAAAATCGGGATTTGACTAATTTGACTTCCCCAAATAGGATTTTATGGATTGCTTCAACCCGGCCCCAGACTTCTCATCGGGCCGGGTCGGGCTTTGGAAAAAATTGGACTGCCGGGCCGGGCCCGATCGGGCCTTTCACATAAATCTCATAACAATTTTTGTGATTTTTCACAAATTTTCACCAAAATTTTATAAAAATCTCAAAAAAAAAATCAAAAAAAAAGGTCTGCCCACACATCTGTTTTTGGCGCTAGTTTCTCTATCTTTTCTTCATTTCCTTTTAATTTTCTCAAGTAAATAGAGTCTCTTCTTGCCTTCTAAGTTAATTTAATTTTGCGAGTTTTCAATCTGTGCCAAGTGCGAAAAAACAGCCAGTCTACTGCCAGTAGGGCTAGTTTGCAACCAAATTCACTTACAAAACGCAACTCCCAAAAAGAAAAGTAAGAACTAAAAGGCCAAATATTTATGTTTAAATATGTTTGTAAGACTTATTTGTGTTTTTAAAAGTTTTGTTTTGCGATTTGTTTACAAACACGTTGTGAAGTTTACTTTTTATTGGAAACTCTTACATTTACACGACTTAAAGTGTTTTAAACTTTCTTAATTTTAATTTAAAACTATTTAAATTTACTTAAAGCTGGCCCGGGCCCGGTCGAATTGTGCAAAACTATAATATCGTAGCAATGATCCTTCCTTATGGCTTTTCAATATTCTCTACAAATGGGATTTGTTCCTTTTCGTTGTGAGACCTAGAATCTCATTTAGTCCTTGAATTGTTTCATATTTGCCCTCTTTGGTTAGTCACAAAATCCTCATTTCTGACTTTGCTGCTAACAGAAATGGCCACAACCCAATGTAAGTCGAAGAATAGATAGGTATAATATGTTAATACGAGATATAGTCTATAACAAACAAAAGACCGCAGAGCACGGTGATATACGTAGGCTTCCGCAATTGCGTAGTTGTCTTTTTCTGGATATGATACAAATTTTTCTGACATCAAACAAAAAATTGCGCATCGAACCGGTTTTCCAATTTTGCCACAGAACGAGCGATTTTACAAAACTTACACAACACCGCGCTCTGCGGTCTTTTGTTTGTTATTGACTATATATACTAAATATTTTTTATAGTAAGCAGTTTTGCATATTAACTTGTTCGCAATTGAGAAAGAATTTTTCCAATGCCAGGGGGTTTCGATCGTCTCGATTGACTCAGATAATACGTATAAAATTAAAGTAAAATTTCTTTTTTGTTTTTGAATTTGAATTCGGTCGGCCCTCATCTGATTATTTACTTAAAACTTATATAACGACTGCAAATGTAACCAGCCCCCCCAAGAAGAAATAGATTTCGTCATGAGCTAAGAGGCGAAACGGAATCTTTTCTAAAGTTATAATTTGTCCTGTCCTATGTGTTCAATTGCTTAATTTATAAATATATCACTTCACTAGTTCTTCCACTTATTCTAACCGTACATATCACCCCATAACTGTAGATTCCTGAAGTGAAGGCAGGCTCTCGACCATGCATTCACCGAGCAGAAAAGCTCCTTTCTTACATTTAACTTCTGTCTTCGGCCCAAAACATGAGCTGAAACCACAGCCTCAGACTCTCGCGGATTCAGATACCGCTTCTCTAACGACTAGGATAAAGCATGGCTTAATTTGCCGGATATTTTCATATAATAGAACGGTCTTCAATTTAATCCGTTAGTTAAAAACCAACTTCTTGTGTACCGCGTTTTTCGTTCCCCGTCGTTTTGGAGTTAACCATTCCCAAGGTCTGCTAAACCACGGGCTAGTCAGTACGAACACCTGACCGCAGACCCATTTAATACCCTTAAGGGAATCCCTATTTCTTTCGTTTTTTCCTTTCTTGCTTTTTATACTTTAGCCATATACTCCATTAACATTTTAATCCATCTCAAAAATGAAAAAAGAAGAATTTGCGCCAAAAGAGTAATTTGAAAATGGGGTTTTAACGATTCCGAATAGAATAGGAATCTCTATAAGTTAAAAAGCTAACTTAGATAGACCTTTTTTCAAAAATTTTGATCACCCGAGTGGTCAAGAGGTATACAATATATCTAGGGATGGGAAAAGCCCGGCCGGGCCGATTTCCCAAGAAGTCGGTCGACTCCGGCACGTGAAATTGCCAGCCCTGAATATTCCATCCCATATAGTGTTGTTCAAGAGAGGAAACCGTGTTGTCTCCGTAACTTTGAAGCGAAACAAATTGCGAAATCGGCCCTTGAATTTTGAACACCAATTTTTTACCACATAACAATTCTAAACTGTTCGGGCAGCCAAAAACTGCCCGGGCACCCACCCGGGCCTTTCAATACTACAAAACATTCTCAGTCCTTAATTGCAAGCAACTTATACATAGAATATATTATCCTCTCTTGTTTGTACCTACTGCAGAGTAAGGACTAATTATATAACACCGCTGTTCCCCAGGATACTGCGCTTGTAAGCTAGCTCTTGATACAGACTATAGATATAACCCGACACCTTCAAATTCTAATGTATCATTTAATAGAATCTACTGCTCGCCGCCCCCTGAGGCAACGGGACAGATCAAATTCCAAAAGTGAAATCTTGCTGCTCAATTCCTGGATTAGTTCACCAAGGAACTAATGTTTATTTATATATCACTGGAAAGGCCTTAGCTCAGGCCGTGCGACTGAGTTTTTCGAATGTTCTGGTTTAAGCGTTCGAGTGAAAAATGAACTTGAAGGTTAAAATGGCACTTCAATCTCATTGTCTCCGTTGGCGAGCCGTGAATCGGGTAGAGAAAACTTCTTAACGCAATCAAATATAGCCTTTGAATTTTTTCATCTCACGATCGGCCCATACTAACTGGTTAAAAAACTTGTTTTTCGCTCACTAACTAAGGAGAGGTCCTCCAATTTCGTCTATGCACATAATATACTCTTCCAAAATTAGAAACTATTCTATATATATGACGCTTATTTTATTCCACACGCGCCACGGTGCTATATAACGTATGCATCGACAAGTTCATTAAAAATAAATTAAAATTCTCTAAGGAGGTCGGTCCGGGCGGGACGGGTTGTACTCCTTCGAAATGCCGTGTGGATCTTCTGAGAGTTGGAATTAAATGACTAATGAGATCCCACAACGAAAAGACAGATGACACTGGAGCGCGGGGCGAAAACTAAGAATTTGAATTTGGAGAAGCCGCCGCTTCTTCTTCAGCGGAAACGGAGTGTGACAATTAGGGTTAAAAGAGATGGAAGGCCTAGGGGCAGAGCGAAGCCACGCCCCCATTACGAATAGGGCGCGAGATATCAAAAAGGCAAAAAGAAGAATAAGAAGACTAGAACTAGATACTCTATTTAACTGCGTAGCTGATACTCACTTATTCACGTTTAATACTCAGTAAACAATATGTCTGCCGGTATTAATGATAGGAAGAAATCCCTTATTCAAGCACAGAAAAAACAGTCTCAAGGTAGTGCGAACCGTTTTTTTGATATCAACCTTTTATGCGAGGTTTACAGGACTTTTTTTGGAGTTTTGTTGACTCCACCTCCACGGCTTGGGCCGTCTAATTTCTTGAAGTTTTGCAGAACACAGATTGTCGAATGTGTGCCTAACAGGGTAACATGAATCCCCCATACACGGATTTTGTGTTTTAATGGCACTTTACCGACCAAGTATATGCCAAATCCATAAAATTATATAGTTTCTAGATCCAATACTCTATTAGTACTAGTTTTGTAGATTTCAATAGTTTCTAAAACTATTTTAAATAATAAATAAGTTGCTAATTTCTTACTATTTTCAGTGGCAAAGGCGGCGGTTCTTTCGTCTGCTATGCTGGCACGGAAGAATTCAACAGGAGGAGGTAGGTGGGGTTACTGTAGATATTGGGGTTAGGGCGCGGTTGTGAGTCAGATTTGAAATGGGCCAACTTTCTACCGATGCACTGAATAACTAGTTGTGACTATTATTGCAAATATCTTATGCCTAAATACCAGATCACATCGGTCCTTTTCTTAAAGGACTGTATTTAAAAAGATTTTTGTCTTAAAACGATGTTTAGACCTACAGTAACCCCCTAACTTTCAGCCACCAACAGAGCCACACAGTTTGGTACACGAGAGAGTGTAGCAGCTATTACGGATATGTTGAATACTCGGCAGAAGAAGCAGATTAAACAAGGTACGCCGCCAATCTGGAGGTTTTTAACTTAACTTATATGAGTAAAATAATGTTATATAGTCTATCTAAAGATCTAGGTTTCCAGCGCGGTAGCACGAGCGGGGCACCGTGTTATAAAAATAAATGTTCTTTTGAAGAAAACGCACCACGTCTACCGATTTAACATTCATTTTTTAAAACACTGCACCCCGCTCGTGATGCCCCACTGGACACCTAGGTCTTGAGATAGACTATATAAACCAATCACTATACAAATGTTCTATATATATATCTTAGTTCTTCTAAACTTTGTTGGTGGTTCTTTTTGTTTCCGCTTTTCTGTTCGACCAATAGAGCCAAATTTGCAAAAAAAAGCTGTGAATAAGTCAATTATACGCATTGAAACCAAGATGAAATAATTTCCTAAAAGTGATAGGCCAAGCATTAGAAGTAGACCGGTTTGTTTATATATGGCAGTATCTACGTATCTTGTTTGAAAGTCTATATACTTTCGTCTATAGGCTATTTACAAAGGCTAGCTTTCCAGCGCGGTATCACGAGCGTGGCGCAGTGTTATAAAAAATGAATGTAAAATCGGTGGACGTGGTGGATTTTCTCCAAAAGTATATTCATTTTTTGTAAAACTGCGCCCCGCTCGCGATACCGCGCTGGAAAGCTAGCTCTTGTTATATTCTATATCTTATCCGAGCACGGATAAATGAGCCTGGAAGTCATATGTGGTTCACTTTCAACTTATCAGTTCTTTCCGAAATTCTAACATTATTTGAAACTTCTAAAATACTTTTAAAATGTCTGGGATTAGTCGCAAACTGCTTTTAATCGTTTTTCGGTGGCAAAAAACGGTCATTTGAGCGTCTTCGAATTCACCATATGGGCCAAATATCTGGCGCCAAAACACAAATTTTACACTTTAATACACTAATATTATTATTAATATACTAATATTCGGCTAATTGTATATATTTTCGGTTGGATATCGCATTTCGCTAGGTATATTTCGTATTCACAAGGTAAATATAGTCGGTGCGAGCTCGTAAATTTAAGGTGTATTATGTTTTAATATGGCAGGGTACACTTAAACTGCATCTAAATCTTTTTTCGGTTTTTATCCAACGTCATTTATCTTTACGCTCTCATCGCTGCACGGCGTTTACAAGTTCCCAAGAGCGCCATTTAGCGCCTAAAGAACTCGAAAATTATACATGAAAGGGTGCAATAGAGGAGACCCGACTCGAGAAAAAGGATGATTTTATATTTAAATGCAAATTTAAAAAATGAAGAATGGAATAGTTAAGTGGTTGAATAAAAATAATAGTGCTTATTAATAGCTGTTTTACGAAAAGTATTTTTGAACCGTTAATATTAGGGTTTTCTGGGCAGAGAATGTTATTACTTTGTTTCGAGCGTTGAGCGCGTGCGAAACTTTGGATATTTTGCGGAAGGAAAATTATTGTGGAAATAGAATAACTTTTATTTAAGTAATTACCGTGTAAAGAATAATAAATCTTGTATTTATATGAACATTAATGCAAGAGTCTTATTAAGTATAAAATAACAATAAAGCTATTCTATTCTATGTAAGGCAGAACCTAGACTGGGAACGCTGTATATTGTTTGTTACAACTACGTTTCCAAAGCAGTATCATGAAGGACAGCGATGAAATAATTACATTGATATAGTGTATAACAAACAAAAGACTGCAGAGCGCGGTGGTATACATAGGCTTCCGCAATTGCCTATTTGTCTTTTTCTTGACATGATACAAAATGTAACTAGCGATTTTGGAAACCTTAAACAGCACTGCTCACTGCAGTCTTTTTTATTATGGACTATTATATCGTACCGGTGCTGGCAACATAGCTCTTCTTACAAACTATAATAATACCTTTAATAAGATCCGACAGTCGTTATCGTTTTTCCAGAGTTTGCGAGCTCGCGCGTGCACTTTGCGCTGTTAGAATTGTATGAGCCAAACTAAACTAAATTGTCAAATTCAACTTTTCAATCAAATGTAGCCAACATTAAACTAAGTCTATTAGTTTAACATATCATTGTTAAATTGTTACAAAGCGAAAATTCTAGCATTTATAGTTTATATCAAGACCTAGGTTTCCAGCGCGGTATGACGAGCGGGGCGCCGTGTTATAAAAAATGAATGCACTTTTGGAGAAAACGGGCCACGTTGAACGGATTCTACATTCATGTTATATAACATTGCGCCTTTCATACCGCGCTAAAACCTAGGTCTTGAGATGAACTATATTATAATCTTTGTTTTCAGTATATGTAGAATCATTAGAAATGGAGCGTGCTCTTAAGATAGCTTGTGCTATATCTTTATTCACTGTTTGTCTACATACTCCATATACATTTAATATTCTACCTATTCTACAATATATTGTATTATTTCTAGATATTATATCTGTTTCTATATTTACTATAGATATTATTATGAGACTTAGTCATGAAGGACTTAGAAGGGTAAGTTATACTAACCTTGGCAACCGGTCGGTCTTATGAGATCTAAAATACACTTTATGACATACTTATAGGCCTCAATTCATTGTATAATTTGAATTCAGTCGGCCTCATTTGATGAGTTACTCAAAACTTATATAACAGCTTATATAAACTTATATACAAAAAACTTATATACAACCAGCCCCACCGACCAATTGAAGAAGAAATAGATTTCGTCATGAGTTAAGGGGCGAAACGGAATCTATTTCTAAAGCTATAATTTGTCTTGTCCTATATGTTCTTTTGATTAAACTATTGAATATAACACGTCGTTACTACATCCACTTATGAGATCTAAATTCTGGCTTCGTTGGTCTTAAATTTCCATAAACAATAAAAGTTTAAATATTTAACTGTGATGAACATAAACTAGAATAATTCAATGCCAGCTTTAAATATATACTTTTTCATGGCCTTTTATCTAGTAATATTGCCCTGTTATTAAGTTATAGCCAAACTGGGAACGGTTTTGACTTTAAGAGACCGATTGCATGATATTGGGCAAGCGATATCCTAGGAACGATAGCAATAACTTTTATGTTTAACTAATACTATAAATAACTCAAATACTTTAACTTACAAGTTTTCATCTTAAAAAACTTCTTTACTTACATTATTGTTACCTTTTGCATGTATAAAACAGTTAGTATTTACTGTAACTAAGTTTATGTTTTTCTGTAAAAAAATATCTTTGAACACGGTAAACCATTAACACATTAACACATTAACAATAATTTAAAAAAATTATTGTTAATTTTTGGTAAACCGCGCCCGCTTTTAAAGGACTATTCGTCTCTCTGTTAAAAGTCTAATAATGGCTCAGTTCGCTCCAGTACATAGGCTCCGCCCCCTTGTTCATCACTGAAATGGCGCCAAATTAGATTTACGGATGATTTTGAGATGAGCGAAAAGAAAGCAAAATAACATTAGAAAGATTGAAATGGAAGAATAAAAAGGAAATTGTGAACGGGTGGATAGGAAATATAGGATGCGGACGGGGTGGGGGGGGGCAGCTGACAGAAAGTCGCGTTTAAAGGGCCGATGTGCAATTTTACAATTGAGAATGAACTATCTTTGTATGTTAAGTTTAAAGTTTTATAGTTTGTTTATTCATTTTACGAAACACGAGATCACAGATATTTGAAGCAAAGAAGGGAGACGAGGGAGCCATAGGAAGCGGGACTGCATAGCACAGCACCCAGGGATTGGAGGCGGTGAATCAGAACAAATTGCACCCCTACTAGAACCCCATACTAGCTGGCACCGCAGGTCTATACACCAGCTTACTAACCACAATCATGTCGCTATTATGACCAGATATGACAACTTGGTCACTCAAAATTACCCGAAATTTGCGGAATTGAAGAAATAGGCGGAATTCCCCACACTGCTGCTGCAATTAACAAGTTTCCCAGTGAAAAGAGCACCGTACTCCCAATTCTCAAAATAAACAAGAATTAATTATCAAAAAATCTTTATTAGCCTAATTTTATCTTTATTCTTCTTTCTTTTCATCTTCTTTTTCTTCTTTCTTTTCATCTTCTTTTTCTTCTTTATCGTCGCCTTCTTTCTTATCCTAAATGATTTATTTAAATTGTTTTAAAGTTTTGAAGTCAGAAACTGTCTAGCATCGCAAATACCAATTTGAACCCTTCCCCCTGAGAGATTTGCACCAGAGCTAGAAATTTCACGGGCCGGCCCGGGCCGGGCCGAAAATTTGAGCAACGGGCCAGCCTTTTCGCAGCCCTGATTTGCACCAGAAGACTAAGGGTCCCAGATCCAAATTTAGCAAATCTCATCACCAGGTGTAGACTTCATAAGACTCTGAATGGAGACTGCTATCAGCTCCCCCCCCCCACTAGGTACTGATAGGCCACACCCCCATACCTCCTTCTTTTCTTCATCCTTTTTGTCGTCTCCATCCTTCACATCTCCCATCATCGTTTGATCAAGCTGAAATAAGAATATTACATAAACTTTTTGTCCCAAACAGAAAACTACAGTAACCCTCTGGATCCGCCCTACAGTAACCCATTGACTCTGTACCACTACCAACCTTCTTTTCTTCCTTATCCTTATCGACTTCCTTCATCTTGGATCCTTCTTTCTTTTCACCTTCGTCTGCCTTAGTTTCTTCTACCTAAAATAGCATTCCTTTAACTACAGTAAGCCTAGACAAACCTTTTTATTCTCCGATTTGGGCTCTTCCTTCTTTTCCTTAGACTCCGCCTCCTTGTCTTTTGGCTCTTCCTTCTTATCCTTCGTATCGGCTTCTTTGCCATCCTTTTCCTTTGGCTCCGCCTTTTTATCCTTGGGCTCCTTCTTGGAATCAGCCTTCTTGTCCTTCTTGGAATCGGCCTTCTTGTCCTTCTTGGAATCGGCCTTCTTGTCCTTCTTGGAATCAGCCTTCTTGTCCTTCTTAGAATCAGCCTTCTTGTCCTTCTTAGAATCAGCCTTCTTGTCCTTCTTAGAATCGGCCTTCTTGTTGTCCGCTGGCTCCGCCTCCTTTTCTTTAGGTTCCGCCTCCTTTTCTTTAGGCTCCACTTTTTTCTTCTTAGACCCGGCGTCCTCTTCCTGAGTAGGATTGCAGTTTTCCTTCGACTTGGGCTTCTTCTTGTTCGATTTGTCCTTTTCTTCCTTTTTGTCATCTTTCTTATCCTAAAATGAGCGATGTTCAATTGGAACCAACTGTAGTGAAGTCAGGTGATTAGTGCCGGTCCGTTTTCAACTCGCGTGTATTTACCAGGCAGCTCGATTCACGTGACACTAGATCAGTCTCGTGCCCAGGGGTAGCAAGGGGTAGCTTATCTGAACTTCTAGGCCCTGGCTGGCCCTCCAGGCCCCACTATTGCGAATTTCCGATTAAAAAAAAATTTAGAAAATTTGGAAAATTTGGAGCATTATTGATCGGTTTCAAAAATGAGGGCCGGCCCTCGTTTCACAAAAGTACGGACCGGGCCAGGGCCGACCGGGGTCGGGCCTCACTTTTGCCAGCCCTGGTCGTACCTCTTTATCCGGCTTTGCCTGTTTCTTCGATTTGCTCTTCTTGCTCGATCTCTTGCTTGAAGGTTTTTCATCGTCTTTTTTGTCCTGAAATCAAAATAGTTCCATTTTGTATGTAGGCTCAGAGCTAAACGAAAACGAAAACGAGAACCTATAACCGATAGGGTTAACCTCCGAGAACCCGTCTAGAACGGAACATTATTAAACAATCATACAGAAACCAAATGTTACCCATTCTACATTACAGTACCCATCATACCTCCTTATCCTCGGCTTCTTCCTTCGATTTCTTCTTTTTGCTTCCATCCTTCTGGCTCTTCTTACTCGACTCCTTTGGCTCCGCTTCCTCCTTCTTGGGCTCCGCCGCCCCATCCTTCTTAGGCTCGGCTCCTTCATCTTTGGTATGGCCCTGCGTGTGCTGACTCGGCATATCCTTTTCATCCTTCTTGGGCTCTGCCTCCTCCTTCTTGGGTTCCGCCTCATCCTTCTTGGGCTCCTCTCCTTTTTCCGGAGCAGGTTCAGTGGGCGCAGCATCAGCTGTTTTACCAGCGAGAGCATCTGGAGTAGTAGGCGCTGGATCGATCTTCGATGTTGTCTGAAAAGTGTGAGTATCATTTGCGAGTCGCTGCGAAAAGACTTCAACTGGGCCCCCTCGTTCCAGAACCTCCAGAAGAGGAACATCTTAATGAGGACTCAGAAACAAACCTTCTTATCCTTCTTAGATTTCTTGGATTTCTTGGATTTCTTGGATTTCTTGGATTTGCTCGATTTTCCGCCGTCCTTCTTTTTTCCTCCGCATCCGATAATTGCGAACAACATCGCCAGATTGAATATCATCAGAATAATCAATTTGTCCATAATGTGATGTGTACTGAAATTAAAGGACTGTAGCAGGGTTACTGTAACTATGGTGTTATTGGAGCACAAGATCGCTTGGCACAGCAAAAATATGTGCTACTCTAATATCACAGAGTATACTGCTAGATACAGGGACAGCAATTCAGCCGCAGATATTGCCAGAATATATTCTGGAGCAGAGTCTCAGACTGATCACAGAGGAATGGATAGCTACAGTATGCAGCACCGGGCGGTCCGGGACCATCAGCACAGTTAACTCACCTTGGAAGTAGATGGGTATGCAGCCGCTTCACCACTTCTAATATGAAACAATAGTTTGTTATACTGAATGGGGCCCTACTAGCGGAACGCGCGGAGTTAAAATGGTTGAATTCAATAACCTAGCTGAGAATATATCGAAGAGAGTGGAAACTAAGGTTCAAGGGAATGTTCCATCCGAAAAACTCCATGGGAGCACTTTTAGATAAGGGAGTGTATCCGATAATACACACGGAATACAACTATAGTCTGTAACAAGAAAAAGGTTGCAAGTTGCGGTGTTAAACGAGGGTTTTCGCAATTACGTATTTGGGTTGTATGAAATCAAACCATAGCAAAACGACGCCTTGATATTTTTCTAGTAACAAGCAGTAAATTGCGCTTCTAATCATACCAAGAACTTCTACTTTCTGCGAAAATTGAGCAATTTCTGAAAGCCCCGCACCTTGCAGCCTTTTTCTTGTTACAGACTATAGTAGTCTCTAGATATGACAGTTTTGTGACTCAAGGCGATTCGAAATGATTTTAATTAGATTAAATTTAGCAGAAAAATTATTCCCAATTTCTACGAAATACATTTCAAAAAGAATACCTTTTTAGATACCTTTTTGTTAGCTTACAAAGTTTTATTTATTATTTATATTTATATTTATTTATAAAATAACAAAAAGTTACAAGGTTACAAATAAAAAAACAAAGACTAAAATAAAGTAATATTTAGTAAATTATGAATGTGAGCTCAAAATCTGTGATCAGGGAAATTCCGACAGTTGTATTCTTTAGTTGAGGAATACTGTAGGATTAGGCGTGAAATCATTTATTAGTAAAATCCGCCCCTTATAAGGGGTTGGATAACAAGAATACAAGAGATCACAGAATACCACTGGTCCTTTCTGGGAAGAGTGCCAAGGTGGATTCGGAGGGAGTATTTCATTCCACAATGCCGATAGTTTCTGGTTCAGAATACTCTACGGGCCGGCCCGGATGGAAAAATTCCTGAAAAAGTTAATTTGGGCCCGATCCGCCCGCCGGACCAGACAAACATTAGAGTAGACTGCTCTAGTTAGGAACAATTGTTCAAGTAAAACCTCACTTCTATTTCAGTGTTCCTCGTTCTACAATGATCGTTGGTGTCAGTTCGATGTATTTCTATCAATTGTACATATTTTATCATGGTTTCTTCATATTTATCAAATTTTATCCATATATTTCCCAGTATTAATGTTATTTTATAAGGAATGGTAAGTAAGTTCTGTGACTGATTCAGGTTGTTATAGTAAGTTGCAAGTTTGAGATAGCAAGAGATAGGTTTCCAGCGCAGCATCTGGGGAAGCAAATGTGTTAAATTATAATTGATCTCTTGTTTGGGAGCTGTTCTTCAAAAGTCACTTTGTTATTATATAACACCGCTTCTCTCAAGTGGCCGTAGTATAGAAACGCCCGGTTGGGTGCCCGGGCAACAAACCACAAGTGCTCGGGCAGCCAAAAACACTTACCTCGGCGCTTCTATACTATGGCCACAGTATACTGCAATGGGAAACTAACTCTTGTAACATACTATGTCTGGAAACAAGCAAACTGATTCTGTCATAATTCATAGGGTAGGAGGCCCCGTCCCCAGCCAGCGTCTCAGAACATACTAGTATTTTAAAAAAGTGTCTTATTTCCTGTATCACTCGTATCACAGAATAATAGCTGATTTCTTCGGCGCAGGGCTTTGGTCATTGATTACGGAATCTTCTGAGTAGAGACGGCTCATTTCTAACATTCAGTCTTCGGGGGCACGAAACATGCGGATAAATAAGCTGCTGGTTTCCCAAGCCTTCTGCAGCTACGGGGAGTCGAACCCACAGCCTCAAATCCTCGCGGATT
>JAQGAV010000343.1:0-35694 GCA_034691345.1 Phasmarhabditis papillosa
AAAAAGACAAATACGCAATTGCGGAAGCCTATGTATACCACCGCGCTCTGAGGTCTTTTGTTTGTTATAGACTATATACACAACCTATCATCATTTATCCCTCAATTTTCCTTCTAAACTAACTTTTCATACACTACGAGTCCTATCTTTCCGTCTCGGATAACTTGATGGAATTGGATACAATTATCCTGTTCCAGCGCGTTATGCACATCCACATTTCTCTTCAATGTCGCATCTGATGGCTTCAACTGAGCCAGATAGCTCCGCCCAGTCCGCTTCTCCCGAACATGAAACGGCGCCCCACTTGCTGCCAACCTGCAACCAACACCATTAGATTCGGAATCGACCAACACTTGTGCACTTTTTCGTCCCTCCATTTGTTTTTTAACACCGCACCTACAATATAATACCAGCCAAGTTACGTATGACGCTACATATGCCGGCAGTATGCCAGCACAGTGCGAGAGTACGTAACCCAGTGCGGTAAATAATTGCAGACGCGGTGTTGTAAAATAAATGTGGGGAGAGTGCGGTGTTCTGGGACGAGACAGAGGTGTGTGGTGTCGGTAGGTTGGAGCGTTTTGTTGGGCGGGGCCGAGTTTCATGGTCCGGGTAGAAGTTGCAAAAGGTATCCAGAAGATCCAGATGTTTCGGAGTGGGCTGGAGTTTTTCGTAGTTTCTACACTTTTCTACCGTAATCCCATTCATTATGACGTCATCACCAGTTTTTGTTTCAGGAGCCCATGTCCTCGATTTTGCGCTTTCTCAGTGGATTTTGAATGAAACCCCTCACATTTGATCGTTTTTCCAGATTTTAAAGGACTGTTCCAAATGAAAGTTGCGGAAATCCATTCGGGACCAAATGTGAGAGCACTACCGTAATCCAGGGCGTAGCTTCGGGAGGGTTGGGGATGACGTCATAATTATGGTGAAATTACGGTGATTCGTTTAGAAACCACTGGCTCAAATCTATCGACACCACCAGATGACATGGGACATTGAAGACATTGTGGACGTAACTGGACAACTGAGTATCTCATGACTGACTAGCAATGAACTACGCAGTCAATTCAAGTGACTGTTATTGTAGACTGAGGACACAACTTAGACATAGTACATTTATTAGCGAATTTATTACATTAAGTGTGTGTATTGATTGATTTTACGAATAAAGTCCACCAACTCCCGAATGGGAACGGGCCGGTATCCCACTCGGATGTCGGGATCTCACAACGAAAAACCACATCAGAATCGTTCTTTAAGGTGGCCGCATTGCTCAGAAGGACGTCCTACAACGAATAGCAGGGTTACGGTATCCGGAGTTTTCTGGAACATTCGCTGGGATGATGACGTCATTCTGGCAATGGGCCAACCTTTTATAATTGGAGCACATATATAGATAAACATATGCAATGAAACAATCACAATATGAGCAAAATTTGAGAAAATCATGTAAAAATTCGGGAACTAAGTACAATTTGGTGAACCGGATGGATAGGTGGATACGGGGGTCTACGGGTCCTACCGGGATCAGGTAAGTTGGGATTACGGTATGGTCGCAGTTTACGGGCCGGACTGCTACCAAAACCACCCAACTATTTGGGAATAAGGGTACTACTACTTGTGACTAGAGAAGTTTCGAGAAGGCGTCTCCCGTGTATTTTTGGAGGGTACTACGCAAGTTACCGGGTCGGGAAAACTACGTACTTTTGGCGAAAACATTAGAAATGTACGCAATTTCAGACAAGACAATTGTGATTTGCAAGGCGCGGTGTTAAAAAACGTTTGAAAAACTGACCGGGTTGATAAAACTGAGCATTTGGTAAGGCAGATACGTAAAAATGAGCGAAAGCTTGATAAACGGGATGGGGCCAAGGGGGCCCACCGGGGGGTGAAAAACACATAACAGAATTTAGAGAAAGAAACATTTAGAATACAATAATAATATTAATAATAATAATAATAATAATATTTACTGCTCGTCTTCTTCTTCAATTTCGTAGATTTCGCGAACTTTGCGAGCTTCGATTCCGACACGCTTCTTCGGTAATTCGACGTCGTTGTAGTCGCCGTCGGCTATAAAAGGAAAAATTTACAAAATCAATCGATATCCGGGAATAACTATCGATTTTTCTAGAACAGTAGTTGAGTTGAAAAAATTTATCGGTTACGGTTTTTAAAATTGACCAGATTTTAAGATAATCAGTTTTTGACTACGTTACGGTTATAGTTCTACTAACTCTACGTTTCTATAACTTCAGTTGTTTATAATTAATACAATTTATATTTATAATAACATAAAGTAAGTTCAGCTTTGTAATCTATAAATATCTAGTTTTTACTGACTATCGCTAACTATAGCGTTACCTGGATATGGTTTCAAAGGTTGGCCTAAAAAATGGAAAGTTTCACCAGAAGAAGAAAACTATTCTACGTTTTTCAATTTAACCCTAAGCTAGGTAGGGCATGTACACCTCGGCTCGTTCGCCAACGAGCCAGTGCCGATGTACAGCCTGTGTATGGCTAATCCGTGCCAGGGCTGCGCATTTAAAGGGGCTGAGCTGAAGTTTTGAAGGGGCGGAGATAGTCCGGGCCGGTCCGACTTGGTTGGCCCCGGTAGCGTCACTTTCTGAGGCATCGACTCGAGTAAATTCCCTTCCGACTTGAAATATTTTCGTTTTCGGGCCGCACAAGCTCGTTAATAAGCTTGAACCTACCTTCAACAGTAACCGTGCAGGATGTAGCTGCTTGTCCGGCTTCATTGATTGCCAAACAGGAATAAATTCCGGAATCTCTCCAGAGGGGATCATTTATTATCAGCGAACATAGATAGGGACCGTCTTGCACGAATTTAACTCGGGAAGATTCGACCAACGGCCGCCAGTCCTGAAACATTTAAAATTGCTATATTTCAGAGAATTCATTTTGTCAATGTATGGCGCTCTGAGTTGTTTGCGATCCAAATCACAAATACCAGAATGAGGATTGCTTTCCATAGTTTTAAACTAGAAACCCGAATACTGGTTATTTTGATAATGGAAACACCCTTAATATTATGGATAGGTATAATTCAGCATGATAAAAGTGAACGAGATGCCGCTCCCATAAAGCCATGGCTCTGTTCCGGGTTCAGAATGGCATACCTCTCATCGGGCCGGGCCTTAATAATTTATTCACCGGCTGGCTCGGGCCTTCCGTGAGAGGTCTGCCGAATGGTTCAGGTTAAAGACGATATCACGCGGGCTCGGCTACTCAACTACAGTATCCCAATGTTTCAAACAGCCCGAATACCCTACCTTCATCCACTTAAGTTCTGGGAATGGTTGTCCGTCAACTCGCACATCTAACTTCAATGGATGAGCAGATGAGAAAGTCTTGTCCATTAAGGGTTGAATAAATGAAGGTCGGGCTAAAATATTGAATATATTATTGATTGATACACCATGTTCATCAGTTTTCTTGCTACACAGTCATTTTAAAGGATTTGAAGCCGAAAAAAATATATATCCAGTTTGAAATATGTTTGCCAAAGTATTTCTAAGATCTTACTAGCTAGCTCAACCATGATGTTTTGCTGAGCTTCTCCATAATCATTCGTGGCGAAACATTGGTATTGTCCGACATTTTCCTAAAAAAACATTGCCTAATTCAACCTCACTTGAATTTTAGCATTATTTCTTATACAAAATATTGTTCTAATTTTAAAAATTTAAGGGTTCCAAAGGTGCTTGTGACACTATAAAGTTAATGTAACAGTGTACCCCCTAGAAATATAGTCTATCTCAAGACCTAGGTTTTCAGCGCGGTATCACGAGCGGGGTGCAGTGTTTTAAAAATTAATGTAATGTTGGAGAAAACGCACCATGTCGACCGATTTTACTTTCATTTTTTATAACACTGTGCCACGCTTGTGATACCGCGCTGCTAGGCCTGAGATGAATTATAGCAAATTTAGAGAATACTATCTTGAGTATTCACTTTGAATCCCGTGAAAGGATCGTTTATACTTTGATAATAACTTAATCTACTCCACAGTAGCTAAACATTATGATTTTGTTTTATTGATTACCTTTGAAAATCCGGATATCGCCAGGGTGGTTTCTGTACCACCATAGGTGTATACTTTACATTTAGAGGTGGGACTGCTGGTATCGATATCCCAACCTAAAAAAGTAGTTTATTTATATACGTTAAGCTTTCGAAAAACATTTTAACTACAATTTTCTACAATGGTGAAGGATAGAACATATTTAATAATTCTATAGTCCGCGCCAAGAGTAATAATGGAGTGTTGAAAAAGAATCTCGTTAAAAATGGCTCGGAAAAACTTCAAAAAACGAAAATTTACGCAATGTTCTTCAAAAATACGCAAACAACATTCCACTATTACTCTTGGCGCTGACTATAAACTGTTTCTAAAAGCTGATCAGATTGTATGACAGATAATTCCTGAACCTTCGTCAGACTCGAAACATTTCAAATTTGAAATTCTTAAATAAATACCAAGAAAAATTGAACTTAAACTTTTGCATTACCCCAACATTAGCGAATATGGTAGATCTAACTAGTTACCCCTGAATTTCCATTGAATCTGTGGATCTGGATAGCCAGATACATTCAAAATGATAGTCAGCGTATCGTTTTCAGCACAATATCGCTTCTCCACAACTCCGGGTGCGAACCATGGAGCGCAAGCTAAAAACATTTCGAATATATAATAAGTTTCTTTTCTAAATTTTCAAAGTTATTTCAACTCGCAAGAGGGGTATAAGTAGATGCGCAGTTTAAAAAGACTAAGAATTTGACACTGTCCCTTAAATGTTGCAAAGTTTTGAGTGTTTTCTACTTGCTTAGGTACGAGAAAACAGATTCTAACAGATTTCGCACACAATTTGACGGATTCTCGCAGATTAATTTGTGTTCCAATCTTACATAAAAGAACACTGATTTGGAATCTGTTAGAATCTGTTTTCTCCTATCTGAGTAGCAAGTATAAGTAGTATTGTTCAATAGAGACCGCGTCTTCTGCGCATTTTAATGAGAATGTTGGGTATTTAGCAAAATTTGAAGGGGAAAGTGTATCGAAATGTGCCTTTACATTTTTAGCACTATAACATACAATATTGTTGAGCATGGGCCTGGTCTAGGGCTCTCTCTGCATATGGATCTAGTAGGGGAATGATCTTCTTGGTTCTCTTGTCCAAAACAGGCTGTGGTGGGGCCATTAACCTAGAATGGGAAAATTTACACAAAATTCAGTTGAATCAGTCATTTCTAGCTCTATTTCACGGCCAGGGCCTCGAGGATCTATATCCGGATCTTGATCGGTGTCAAAATCCGGCTCATCTGGATCCGGCGCGGAAGAAATATGATCCGCTCGGCCCTGAATCAGGGTAAAGTTGAGCAGTTTGGGTTTATATCTTTTCGCGGCATTCATCTTTTTTGAAAAGTAATGGTTGGGTTTGTTAGATATATTGTTTTACGCTATTTGAACTCGATTGAACGAGTGCAATACAACTTTTCGGATTATATAATTTATATAATATGAATTATAATAGACAATGCCTTAAACACCTAGTCTCAGTTGACCTGAGATAATTGAAACAATCCATACCTAGATGGTGGTGAGGCAGGTGATGGATCCGAAATGCCATAGATGTTCTCGGCTCTTACTCGGAACTGGTACGATTTGCCCAGCTCCAGATTACGGACCTTGCAGACTGGCTCAGGAATGTTGTAATCAAGCTGAAAGTAACGTTTATTGAGTATTTTTTGAAGTAACGCTATATTTAGTAAGTTGACTTCAACTGGTAAAAGTGTTCCTTGTAATTTTGGAATTTTTGAAGCATTTGCGGTCAGAAAGTTAAAAACATGTTCAAACAAGGCAGTTCTATAATTTCAACAATTGTAATACACGGCTCGCGAACGGAGACAGTGGGATTAAAGGACTGTTCTCCTGTTTTAAACTTCAAGTTCAATTTTCACTGGAGCGCTTGAACCACATCATTCGAAAAACTCAGTCGCACAGATTGAGCTATGGCCTTTCCAATGATATATAAAGAAATATAAATTCCTTGGTTGCGTTAGGGCTCGGCGAGCCGTGATTATTTACATTTGTCTTTACAAGAGAAGTTTTCTCTACTACTGTCGAAGCTTTTTAACCAAAATAGAACACCACCCACAAATAAAACAATAAACTTACAAGAGTCCATTCCTTCTCTGGAAGTTCTCTAATTTCGATGACATAAGAGACTTGAGGATATCTTGGTGGAGCGCGCTTTGTGGGAATCCATGAAAGAGTTAGATAGTGTCCTGTTACTTCCTTGATGAATGGACCACGGTCTGGTGGAGTAGGAAGGCCTAGAATAAGTTTTGTAATCTATTTTAGTTGCATACAAAGTAAAGAAGCTATGTTAAAAAATTGTGTCCAAACTTGGAAAAACTTTAACGAAATAATCTCCACAATTAGGGTAGAAACCAAAATTGGCCAAAATGGAGTTTGTAAGTTTACATCGAGGTAGTTTAAAAACGTTCACAATTGTTAATATACTTACTAGCATAGTTGACCTTCTTGAATCCGTATTCTTCTGTGAGATATGGAGTCACATCGATTTCACCGTTGAACTTGATGTTGTCGAGGTATGGTACTGAAACGGAACGTGATGAACAATAATGATAAAAGTTTTTTTTGCTCTAGAGGGGTGGGTACGCTTGTGTGCAGGTAGAAATATTTGTCGTCCCCAGCCCAGTGGCCGTACTATAGAAACGCCCGGGTGGGTTCCCCGGCATTTTTTGCCTGCCCGGGCAACAATTCTGAACTGTTTGGGCACCCACCCGGGCGTTTCTAAACTACGGCCACAGGTCCCGGGCGAGCCCTAAATTTCTATCCTAGATCCAGGGTTCCAGAAAGCTCTCCAAATATTCAGTTTCTTACCTGTGACATCAAGAATAGCACTTGAGCTAGCAGTTCCATGACAATTTTTAGCAATAGCCACATATTCTCCAGCATCATCTGTAGTAGTGTCCAAGATGATAATAGCATGAGAACCACCACCACAAGACTAAAATTGATAACAAATATATATATTATAGTTTACATGTATGTTATTAATATTAATATTTTACTAAATTAAAATAAAATATAAAACAAATATATATTATAGCTCCGTCATATATTCACTGGTGCTGCGATCCAAGAAAGAAACTACTGATGTAACCTGTACTGTGATCCAAATATTGATATCGGAATAAAATACTTTTAAAATACAAGTTTTCTCTGTATAATTTTACATTGTTATTAGTAACTAGACTTCTGAATCGACTTGAGAAGACAATACTACCTGAATATATTCTGAAACCTTTCTCAGTGTCAACGAATGTTTCAATGATTGTATGTTCACAATTGGTGTCGGTGCTTTTTTCCAATAATCCAGTATTCCATCGGTCACTTTGTAGCAGAAAAAGTTAGCAACAATAACAGTAACAGACGACTTTATCTTTTTCAATAACTGAAATATGAACGCCATTTGTTTCAGATTGCAGAAAATTGTAGAAGTTATTGGAGAGAGTTTTTTGGATGATTGTTTTATATTTTGGTGGCCTGTTCGTTCTACTTCTAAGTGATTTAACCAAGAATTCGGGAATTCTGAAAAAGAGTTATCGAAAACAGAACCATTTTGAAGTCCTCGATGATTTGAAATTTGGTTGAAAATAGTTTTTTGTTTTGCCAGTTCTGATTTTTGTAGTCCCGCGAGTTCCATATTGCTTATACTTGCCCTGTCGCTGAACTGTAAGTCATTTTTCAATATTGCTGTACATATAAAGCCTTTCCACTCAATAGAATTGAACATATTCTCAAATTCGTTCTGACTAAGTACAATATTACCTTCCCAAAAGGCAATACTAGTCGTCCTGAAAAAATCAATTTATAGTCAAATTTTATTTAGAGCAATAGCAATAACTTGTACAAAGTATGTTTATCTACCTGTTTTCAAGACTAATAAATGATTCCATCAGTGTCTTCAAGAGTGAAGAAGTTATGCTGACCCGGCGAAATTCCAATTCCACAGGCGCAACTTTCTAAATGCATTGTATATTAACTATTTCTTGTTTTACATTTATAAGAATTACAAAGTAACTTTCACTTAAACTGTTGATCAGCATCTGCAAAATAAGATGTTGTCAGAGTTTCATTGAGGGCAGCACAAACTGATGGGTCGGCCAAAAGACTACTATTGGTGTTCAGTAATGAGATTCATTGTTTCTACTGTTATTCACTTAACTAAACTAAATTAAGCTTACTTAGCCTATACAGATCCTCTAAACGCAACCAGGCTGGCCCGGCCCCGGCCTCACGGCTTGCAAAAATATGGACCCGGGCGGGGCCCTTTGCTGAGGCAGTTTTGAACGTACATCTTTAATATGCTCCTTGCACAACCTAAGTATCGTCTCTTCTTCCTGGCCCTCCTTCACTAACTCCCTATACACTGATGGATAATTGTCCCTAATATCCTTCTTCAATTCTAATTCAACTAAATCACGATAGGTTTTCCGAATCCTGAAATCACGAAGCCAACTGTTTTGGGTTAGTTTTATGAGATTCTAGAGGAGCGGTGAACATTTATGCATTGGACTTCGTGTATAAGATAATTCAAGCTGAAATTCAGTAAACTGGAATAGTTTTTTCGAAAATAAACGTGTATAGGTTGTTTTGAGGAACCGCGCTTGGAATAACATTAGAATATATGAAAGAACTACATAAACTTACGATAATTTCAATATTCTTGTAAACGGCATCTTCTCAAATAATTTTCCAGTTGATTAATTAGGTTTAATATGTATACATATATTCGTTCTATAAACCGTCAAAAACTCACTACCTAATACTAACCCAGGACTGCAAACTTAGAAAGCTGAGGCCAAAGTTTTTTAAAACCGGACTGTTTCCAGCTCTGGACTAATCTTGGCGCGGACCCTGTTTAGCCAAGAAGCTTATCATCCTAACTGCAGTTGGTCACATCTATTTACGCGACTTTTTCTTCCGAAATGGTCTTTAGAACTGCACTTCTGCAAAACAAAACAAATGGTCCTTGATTCTTTGCTGCAAATAAGGTCCAGTTTATCCTCCTTTATCGTTTTCTGTTAGGTTTGTTCATTGTTGCTGATTACAATCTTAAGGTGCAGAACAAACGATTGTTTCTGCATATGCGCATATATCCGATTAGCACTTCTCCCATTTTATCTGTGTTTGCAAACAACGTATATAAAGCTGCAATTGCAAAATAGTTAAGCAAATCCAATTAAACATCTTAACATCAATAAAACATCTTTTTTGGTTAAACCAACTTTATTCTCACGATTTGCATTCGCCGCACACTGATTGTTCGGATTTTTGCTCTGGAACAACCCGTAACATCCTGTCTGCACTCGGTTCTTTGGTGTCGCTGGTTCAGATTAGAAGATAGTCATCTTCAATTACAAACCTATTGAAAAACTTGTCCAATTGTGTTTCTGTAATATTTTGCATCTCTTAAATAAGGAGACCAAAAAGCATAAGGTGTCGCGATAAGATTCATTCTTCTACAGAGTCATCAATGATGAAGCTGTCCACCCGAATTAGCCTATTTGCTCTTTTGGTTATATCGTCTTTAACTCCAATTGTGTACAGTGGAAACAGAAATGGTAAGCCTTTTTCAACTCTTTTCCGACTGCGAGCAAATTCAAATGGTAGAATCTCGATGGACCATTCCTGGATTTATATACTAATGTAAAGAAATCCAATATGTGCATCTGGTAAATGTTCTTTTAAATTACAACAGCAAAAAACTATGTAAAAACCTATCAACATTTACTGGACAAATCAACCTGGTCTCTAAAAATAATATATTAGCATGTTTCAGTTCACATTACCGAAATGGAAATGGACGCTTCGCGTAACAGACATGATATAATTCCTGGTTATAGGCGACTGGGAGAACAGTATTACGTGAGCAATATATATTTATCGAATTACTATTGTTATCCATCGAACGTGAACTAATAATGAACTTTAAAAATTCCCATTTTGAAAATTATAATTGAGTGAAGCAACAACAAAACTGCTTCCAATCCCTGTTCTTGGAGTACTTCTGAAAAACAGAACCGTTAAAAACATAACTATTTGAACGGAAATTTCTTGCGATCGCGTTAGTTCTGTTTTGACGGTTTTCTTTTCGGAGTCTCGACTAGATAGATGTACCATTATTAGCTCTTATTAAGAACAACTAGACATAGGCCAACTAGAAGTGTATTTGACCTGTTTTAGGTAGCTCCGATTTTCGGCATCTCAATGTGTTCTATAGAGCAAAACACTCCAGAACTTTTGAAAAACATTTTCTGTTACCTCTCTGGGGATGATAATGTAGTGAAATCTATCGAGCATCCTCAAATAGAGTTACACAGGTATTAGATGTGTAGTAATTTAAATTTTTAATTATGTTTTAGGTACCCTTGCGGTACTAATGCAATCGCGAACTCTAGTCAAGAGCTTCTTGAGATTATGACAAGGTCGTCGCAAATGCTCATTCTGCTAAAGGATCCTATACAACGATTTATACAAAGCTATATTGATATATGTGTCAAGTTAGTCATTAGATTTATTGATTACTTATAGCCTGTATCAAGAGCTAAATTTGGCGCGCAGTTTTCTGGGGAACCGCGGTGTTATGTAAAATGAATGCAAAATCAGTGGATTGGGAGCTTTCCTTCAGAAGTAACACAGCTGCTCGCCTCAGTTTAGCTTCATTTTGACGAGTTTTGAAAGTTGGAAGTACAGGCGAACAAAGTTGATTAATTAAAGTTGTTCAGTTTGAAATTCTCTATCCAAATATATAAAGAACATGAATATTCCGTGATATTTTCTGTAATAAGTTGTCAAAAAGTGTCATTTTCGGTCAGTTATTATGAAGAAATGAAAGTCTGTTTGGTCCGCCAAGTAGCTGGTGTCAGAATATCCCTCAGAATATTCCGCTGAACCTAGTTCTTTGTATTAAAGCTGTAGTACAGACTGTAGAACTTTTCAATATAACAAATAATATACATTTACAAAAATCTGTCTTTACGCTATCCAATTATATGTTTTAGTCTTGAGCACTCTTGTCTTAACTGCAAACAAGATATTCCCTGTTTTTTGAAAAGATTGAGGTTAGTTTACTTAGAAAAGTACATTTAAATTCTGTTCCTTATAGTGATATGTATTTTAATCAGACTGAGTCTACAGATATGTTCATTTACCACAACTTTGCCCCTCAGACCTGGTAAGAGCATAATAACCTTATAGCTTTTATAAGAATGTGATTTTTCATTTTAACGAAACACGAGATCATATATGTTTGAAAGGAAAATGTGAGACGAAGGAATTTTGAACCGCGATCTCCATAGCAAAGCACCTAGAGTGCGGATGATTCTGTCTTACAATTTGGGGGATTGAAATCACCCTCTACTATAGTCGACGGACGGATTGCTTGCAGGGGTATACTGTCAGTTTTGCAAAAGAGCGCGGATACTGAGGGGTTCGCAGTCCTTTACCTGCAAGCAAGTTGTCAGTCAACTAAACATTAGTATAATAGGATTGTCTCTAAAGAAGTATAACTTTTGGAAAGAAAAGAGCCAACTTTTCACATGTTATATTTTGCAAATGTAATCTGACTATATTTCATCCAAGTGACCAAAAATCTCAGTTCCAATTTGACAGAAGAAACATTTTTGCTAATATTACTTTGCAGGTACTGCGGAGATAATTATGCATTAAATACAACGGTCTTCCTAGATTACGGTAGGAATATCTCACAAAAATGATGATAACTCAATATTCAGGAAATCACAAGTCATCCACAGAAAAGTTCCTATCTTCATTTGAAGTTTCTAGCAAGAATCAGTTTGATGAGCAAAAGATGGATAAAATATTGAAGAATATAAAAAGTAAGTGTATGGGCCATGTTCATTCAGAGCTCCTTCCAAGATATTCGGGAATACGGCCACTGGTCCCTGCCATTCTCTAACTTAACAAACTAGCACTTCGCATGACCTCTGTTTTTTTTTCACCTATTCCGCTTAGACCTCTTTTGAATCAAATTTCTATGAACATTTGAAATATTTCAAATTCACTTTTCATAGAATCTTTTTTCGAGCTTGACGAATTTATTGAAAATTGTTTTCTAGCTGCTCACAGAAAATAGAACCGCTAAAAACGGAACTGTATTAAAGACAATTCTCCACAGTCAATGTCATATATTTAGGATCTCTATTAATTAATGATCGTTCTTTCGAAGACCAACAAATCTATGAACGTGTATATGGCTATGCAGTCGACGAGGCATCTCTTATGGATAGAATTAGACATATATACGATTCCGATTTTGATTTGTTACACAGAGTATTTATTAATTCATAATTATGTATAATATGATTGTCTTTAGGCTAGTGTACCTCAAAAGTATGTTTGTTTGTATATATAGTCGATATATTGAAAAAAGCTTTAATCTATTCCATTTGTACATCAGGTGGTTGATGCCCGTTTGTGTGCAGGCATCCGAACCCATATCGAGGCTTTCGTAAGAATGTCTTATCTTATGAAAGGAAACCGTGTTAAAATGATAACAAAACAAAGTTATTCTATAACTTTATTATATAAAAATACTTTGTCTTTCGAATGATAATGACAATACCCTGAATAAACGGATGAGATCGATATATCAGAAAACTATACTAGAATTATAAAATTACGAAATTGAGCTAGTTAACTAGATAAATTAAGTCTAACCAGTGTTGAGTTCAAAATGTTGAAAACTATTGTAAAAATCAATAAGCTCTTGAAAACTTGAGAGAGATAATGTAAAAATCATTAAAACTAATGGTGTGTGGATTCTGCATGAAGTATTCGAAGAGGATTCAAGTGATTTGAAAACTTCGCCTTGGAATCCTTCCTAGATATGAGAAAGATCGTTCAGCTAACAGAAACGTTAACGGGAAGTGATGGATTCATAGTTTGATTGGTACCAGAAGCCACACACTTAGAAAAGTTAGACAACAAATATTAAAAGATCATCGAAATCAGTGAGTGAAGACAGATGTGACAAGTCTTGCTGATCTGTGGACATCACTGCTTCAGATAGACGAGCTCTGGAAATACGGTTTATAATATAGATAAATGACAAACAATATTTATCTTATCTAGGCGCTAACAAACAGTTTGCAATGAAAGAGTTATATTACAGTATCTCGCGATGTCATAAAATCCAAATTAATAAAACGGGATGTGCAGCTATTTGATTTATGCTGATGTGTTATGAAAACTTTCACTTTTACAATACAAAATATAACTGTTTTTACCTTTTTTTTGTTTTGTTTTTAAACTGACAAACTTGTAGTTTACCTTTACTTAAATGACCCAAGAAAGTTAAGAAAATGACAATACATCTTCATTTCATCCCCTTTCACTAACGGTTTTCCGTATTCAAAAAGTAGTTTTAACTGCTCCTTCCCAAACACAATTACTACCACTTACTTATTTATGAAATTAGTTTTTATTTCTTCGAGTCGCTGTTTTCGACGTTCCTTCTCGGTTAATTTAGGATAAAAACAAAAAGGACAAAACCACTCCCTGAAAACAAAACAATGAGATAGATAAAGACTAATTGTCAATTTGTGCTGCAAGTAACATTTAAAAGAGAATTAGCTTGGCAAGATTATGGTTAAATGTATTGTTCAAAATTGAATGGATATTCGGTAAGAAACATAATTTGGTTGGTTAGGTTGTAGGAGCTATATTGTCAAGGCATTATATTTGGGGAACAGCGCTCTTGTACACGAATGAATGAGCAAACGTCGAATTAGGAATCTTTTCCAGAAACTTTCGTTTCAATATAACGCCTCCCCGAGTGCCGTAGTATAGAAACGCATGGGATGGGTGCACAGGCAGTTTTTACCTGCCCGATCAGTTGTGGATTGTTGCCCGGGCAGACTAAAAACTGCCAGGGCACCTACCCGGGCGTTTCTATACTACGGCCATAGAATACTTCGTTGGAAACATAGATCTTGCTGTAGAGTATAGTATCAATATGACTTACCTAAGAGCCCATATATTGAAAAGTAACCAGGAAGTAAGGCACACTATACCAAATAATACATACAAAGTATTCTTGTACACTATCAGATTTATTAGAATATTGTCGAAAAATTCTGAAAAAAAATAAACTAGTAAGAGTCATATAAATTAAAAAATTTGAGTAATCCCAAAACAGGTATGTTTAGTCCAGGTAGCTAAAAATTATGTTCATGAAAGTCTTTGAGTTGCTGGATGACGTCAATAGTAACAGAAGTACATAACTTAAGTGAGACCTGACATGAAGACAGGGTATTGGAGACATATGGTTTAACGGATCTAGCTTAATTAAAATACGCTTTTGTTTGTTCACAGCAGACTTTTTCACATTTATACAGTCTGTTTAGAATAATTCTTGGAAAATACTTTCTTCGCCACTAATTAGTACATAGATTCAAACTTTTCGTCTAGAAAACGGGGCAACCAAGTAAGCAAATACGTTTGAAACATTGGTTACCGTAGTAAGGCGTGGGCAACTAGCGGGCCCAGCCGTTTCCGGAAAACTTTGAAAACTGGTGCGCTATTTTCCCCCTGGCAGTATCTTTAAAAAGGCCGCAACATCTTTTGACAACGCTTGACATCTACTTACTTGACACTGATCCTAATATCATATTTCAATCAAAAGGAGTCGAGGTGGCTGGGCTCGGCCTAGGCGGCTTGCGGGCCCAAATGCCCGGCCAAAAGGTGCGAATTCGTTAATTTGCTGCTGATTTTTGTTCAATCAAAGTGACAGCAGACGGGTTTTAGTAAACTTTTGCCGCGTCGAGGAATAATAAACAAAACGGCGTTGATTAATGAAAATGAACGCAGAACAGTTGGTTCTAGAGAAAAAAGAGTAGTAAAAATCTGTTTTTTATGTAATAAAGACAAAATATAATAATAAAGGGTCAGAAAAAGTTGATTATATCCTCTCAGTAAAACTTTACAAACAGTTCGAAGGCCTAATTTGTTTCCTACATCAGCAAAACGAATCAAATAGAAAAATCATGTTGCGGTGTACGTATCGTTGAATATTTTATGGTTATTAATAAACTCTGTCTGACTTTTCAAAATCAAGCAAAAAATTCTTGAAAATATTGAGCCACGTGTGACAAAAAATGAAAATATTAAAAACTTGTTTTAAATGAAATTGTATAATCAAAAGTAACAAAACTTCGCCTTTTTCGGTATCAAACTCTTCCTCAAGGAAGAGCTTTTTTCAAACAAAAAATGCAAACACCTTTACCTATTAACCTCGACATTCTTGTGTTTTTTGGCCATAAAAGTCGTTGGTCGGAATGAGTTGCTGAGAGTTTCTCGGTTTAGTGTAAAGTGTCTATTGAAAAAGGAAGAATCTTCTCTAAAAATATGTGACTGCCTGGCAGGTGTTCCAGCCGCCTCAGTCGTCGCCGTTTCCTCATTCCTTAACTGAAAAAGAGACCAACAAGATCAAACATCGTGATTTAGTCCCCAAGGGGTATTTATCAGGTGACATTTGAAGATGATTGAAGGTACTCCACAACCAGATGGTATCAACATCTTTTTGAATATGTGAAGAATGTATATACTCAGATGCCAGAAGTAATACCGCCGTGCCAGCTCCCCCATTTTTAATACCGTAATTTCTGGTAGTTAGGTGCGAGTAGCCTGCAGATTGCAAGTTTTCATAAATTTAGCATGTCTCAGAACCTAATTTATTGTTCTCCTCGCGCAACATTTATTTTAACACGCACGTACTACTCCTTAATTCTACTATTTACATAGTTTATGAAAATAAAAATTCTTAATATAGATATTAAACGAGTCTCGTATGTCTATAGTAAGCTCATACTAGTGGTGTGATGTCAAATGTGTCCAATTAAGAGACAAACGTTTTATCGAAATTACGGGTCAACAAATAAATAGCACTATCGCAACCGCCGAAGTTGCCTAAAACAAAATAATTGTATTATCAGTCAAAATAAGTTCCATATAAAGTTGTTTGAAGATATGTCATCAATTCAACAAGATCATAGTTGATCTGTAAATTGAGATGATCGATTGAAAAGTCCGGAAAAACGGGTAGAAATCTACAACCGAAACATTTCCTTAAAAACTTTCAGAACTAGATACAATTAATAGCAAATAAATTTCGGGTCCACTGTATTAGTTGGAAACAAACTGCTCGTCGCCTCTGCCGTGACTGGAAAATAATAAAATCTCGAGTTACTCTGGGGATTCTATTACAAAGACTTCTTGTGATCAACGGGAACAGTTCCGGGCAATCGTGAGAATGACGTAAAGGGGACGGAGGTCTTGTGCAAAACTGCAAAAGAAGAAAAAGGCAGCCGATCGAAGATCTGAATTCCATCAGTAAAGAAAGTAGCTAATATGTTATACTTTGTATAGTTTTCCGGGAGCTAGTTTTCCTGCACATTATTCTTGGTAAAAGCGTTGTTAAATTAATTAGAATGTACTTTTAAAGAAATAACTTCGAATCCACCGCATACTGATTTATTTTATGTCACACCGAATGATGCTACGGCTACGCAGGAAACCTAGCTCCTACCACAGCTAGACTATATGCAACAATACAATGGTTTTTCGTTAGCACAAACGCTACAGGGTGAATTTTTCAAATAAGCTATAAAAGAAAATAAGAGCATCTTCTAGTTATCAACTTTTTTGAACAAAATCGTCAGCAACACTCCAAAAACACTCTGCTAGAAATGCAAGCTTAAAACTTAACTACATTAAAAATATTTGAAAAACTCCCAAAATCTCAAAGTTCTCGCTCCTGCGAGAAGATGTAAAAGGCAGAAGAAAAGATTAGATGAATGAGTCTGTAATTTAATTTTGTTGTTGGGCGGTGGTGGGTGGGCTGAGTCTATTCTCCGTGGGCCACAAAATGCGATCACAGCGAGCTTCTTAGTTTCGTTTAGAAAATAAATTACACACACACAACCGATGGAGAACTATTCATTTAAATACAAATTCAACCTACTCAAGATAGAAAACAAAGCTGCAGTAGCCTCGGAGAGGAGGTTCTTGAAAGAAAGTAAAGTGTTCTATACGAGATTTTAGCACAAAATTTAGATGGATATCGTAGTATAAAAGTTGTTTAGTTGTAGTATAAAATTTAGAAACAATGATGCAACCTTACTGAAAACACGATTCATAAGTTAGCTTTGCTATTCCACAAAATGTTTTATCAGAGACCTTGCAAACTAGATTTGGTAGAACTAGTCTTATTCAACTCAAGAGACCAGGTCAAATAACCGCACTAACAAAAGGGTGCGTCTCTTAGTTTGTGGTAGACTATATATCATCGGATGCAAAGGTAATGATCTAAAGTGCGCATACCTGCAGGACAGGTGGTGTAAAAGTATGCTAGGAATGTTTCCCGTTTTCAAGCAATTAGCTCGCATAATATATGTGCCACCACTTAGTCAGTTAATTAAATGGTACATCATAACTTCTTTTATCCGTATGACGCTTGCTTTCTGCAATTCTAATTCGTGCGCGGTACTATTTTTCCGACAATGTCTAAACAATTTAAACGAAAAGTTTGGTGTTATGCACGATTTTCTTAAAACTGGGTTGTTTGCTGAAAAAAACTTTTACCATTCATCTACCTTTAAAGCGTAATTGGAACAGATTGCTTTCCAGGCCGGCCCGCCCGCAGTCTGATTCATGTCAAGACACAATGAATAGGACATTATTAAATCTATATATCCATAATTATCAAAATACAATTAACCTTGTAACATAGAACCGTAATTGTTACATTATAAATTTCTTATAATCTGCCAATTTGTTAACTTTTGCGGTTCCTTTTTGAACATAGATTGCTTTTAAAATAGCTTCAGTCTGCCGGATTTCGCGCATCAAAGTCCGAGGTTTTCCGAATTATTGAGGGCCAAGGTAACCCAATTCGATGGGGAAAATGGCCGTTGTAGGGAACTTCCGCGGTTATTCAGAGATTGAAATACTATGTATAATCTAAACTAGACTGAAAGAACAGGAATGATTGTAGATAAAGTAGGTAACCTATACGAAAATTAAAATGAATATTCCAATTTGGGTTAGATTTTGTATAGTTTGTATTGAATGTTAGGTCTCGAACGCAACATCCTGTGCGGAGCAGCAGTGATATATAAAAATAGGTTAAATTAGGAGACTTTTCTTAAAAAGTACATTCATCTCAATCTAACACCGTCTATCCAGGATGGTCGGCTGGTAACCCGGCTCTTGATGAATAATATAGTCAATCCCAAGACCTGGAAATTTAGGTCTTGAGATAGACTATTTATTAAGGTATTGGTTCTAAACCTAGAGTTGATGGCTAACCTAGTTCAGGTACTTTAGTTTAGCAACGCTACAACTTATTTTAATAAAAGTAAAGTCAAAATTACTCGAAAGTAACTCAGCGCATCAATTGCGTGACTCATCTCTACAGGTGTTAGTACAACATGATATAATCGGGCAAATTAATGTATCCCATAAAAATTCCAGGTTATTATTTTTCGGTTGGAGGAACTTGTTGTCATCTCCGTTAGACTCATCATTTATCAATCTGTGCGGGAGGAAAACATTGACGAAAAACAAGCATTTTAAAGCAAACCAACAGTTGAACAAAAGAGAGAAACGATGTATAAGAGAAGGTGGATGATAAATTTACGGATAACTCTTTTAGGATATTCGCTCACACACTGTTTAGCTCGACCAAAGTTAATGGACTTTCCACATTATAAATAAGGTTCTATCGAATTCTACAAGTTTGTGAGGTTCCCACTAGAAAGTGCCTGGATTTCAGAGTTAATTAAAACTAAAACGAGACGCAAAATCCATGTTTATCACAAGTAATTCTTTCTGGTTTTCATCAGACTGTAAGTAGAGTTGCTCCAAAAACTTCTTCTTATTTGTAGTTTTTGCCAAAAGTCAAGTTATTGTAGACCTTTTACTACAACAGGTAGCTTAAAATTTACCAAGTTTAAAATTCGCAGTTTCCCGCCAAACGCAGGTACCGTACTCACCTTTCAGCATAAAGTAGCCTCTTTGTCTGTGTAGAGTTGTTCGTTTCCTTCAGAATGTCTCGTCTTTTTCAACTTCATTTGTCGGTAATAGCTGAGTGTTAGATAACTCCACCAGAACTCCCCTATTCCTAAATAACAAATAAATTGTTTCGTAGAAGACGGAGACGGAACTAGTTTAGAATAGAGTATTTCAATGTAAAGTTGTATAAAAACAGGGGTCAGCAGCATGTGATAAAGAGGGATATAGTCTTTTCCAAGAATTGATTATCTTATGAGTATTTTCATAAGAAAATTGCATATTTAGCAAACGTTTAAGGGAAAAGTCTTGCGCTCTACATCTTTAAATTTTATAACACGGTCTTTTTACTTTTGAATTTTAATATAGTTTATAGAAGGATCATATAGAGGTTGTATGGGAACAAAATTGTCACCTGTTTTCATAGTATTTCGTTAATTATGATTTTGATAGTCAAGCGTTTTTCAAGAGCATTTTTAAAGTACATAGACAAAAGTTTTCTTTATATGTTAATCATAAACTGTAAATGAAGTTTTTCAACACTATTAGTTCTCTTATGACTACCTGGTACTAACAGCATCGCGCTGAGCACTATGCTCGACGGCAGCAACATCTTTCCTTCTAGGCCTAACTTCAACATTACTAAAACGAATATTTTGGAAATTTTACATGGTTTTTTAGAGAAAAACGAGAACAGTGAACACTTTCTTAGGATCCACAAACATTGCAAATAGGATTCTGATGAAATATCGCCTTGACCTTATTAGATGATAAGTACTAAATCGAAATTGTAATATACCTATTGAAGCCATGACAGCTAGCATTATAAACGATATTTGCCAAACCAAATGCGGTAGAAGGTATTCTGGACGTCGAAGTCGACTACCAACATATAGAAGACACGCCGTCGTCACACAGGAAACGCTGGCTACAATATTGAAATTAAAATTAACGTTGTAAAAGTAACGTGCATTGAACCCCATGAAATTTTAAAGTATATATGTTATCTGGCTAGTTATCATAGTGTACATGAAAATTTACCAAAGTGATTGATTAACTGGCTGATTTTCTCTTCATATCTTCGTGAACAGACTGAGAATATTTAAGAAATGGTTAACTCACCAGAGAGTTGGGCAGCACGACCCGAAAAAAACGAGCCCCAAGTTAATATTCGGGTTTGAGCTCAACCCGAAAACCCGTTTTTGTCCCAGTTTCAACCCGAAACCGGGTTGGGTAAATGGGGTCGAAACGCCCAACTCTACTGACTACTAATTATTCCGTTCAATAAACTAACAAGGACATGACTGCATTTAAATAGTTAATTAAATACCTAACACTTATACAGTTAAATACTCAAGTTAATTATTAACCTTGAACTGAGCTAGCAAAACAGCATGAAACTACAAAGATTCGTGAATAAACTACTTTTGTTACTGACCAAACGTTATTCCCTGAGATTCATCAACAATACCTACCAATCAAATGCACAGCGAACAATATTTCTCCCCAACCATCAAATTGTCCCAAGAAATAGAAATATGTTCCATCCATAGTGATTAGGTCAGGTGACTGCATTAGCAAGACCATTGAAAAGAATACCTGAACAATGTCATTTCATAAATATGCTTTTCGAATTGTTAATTTTCTCTGTTTTGTGAAGAGTTAACGTTCAAAATGTCTTTACATAGGATACATAAAGTTTTATTTTATAGTTTATAACTCAAACTTAGGAAAAATGATCCGAATAAACTACTAAAATGAAGTGAGAACATACTTCGATGCAGCATATTAAATGTACAGAAAGGGCTAAATTGAGCAAACCGCATAGACACATATCCTTAAAAGTTGAAATAAATTAAACACTACATAATAACAATTTATGGCACAGTTTGGCTAAACCAGACTCCGTAAGTGGCCCAGCCCTTTACTGCCTTCTGTAGTACTACTGCGGGTGATGCAAGCAGGATATTTGAGGAGCTAAAGATATTTCGATCACGTTGGATCGCCTTATATACTATTATCTACAACAGAATACTCTGCTAAAAACCTCATTTGTTCGCAAATTCTCATAAACAGCATTGTTCCAGTAATTGCTTAGTCCCATAAAATAATTTTAGCAAATCCGTATTACCTCTTCATCTTTTTCACGAATAAACAACGTTTTCTGGAATTCCACGTCAATTTCAACAGATGAAATAGTTTGAGATTTAAGTGAACGACGGGCAATCGGGGAGTCCAATGACCGCATGGCCCGCGAGGAATCTTTAGTAAATTAATACAATAAGATTTGGAAGAGGTTGTTTAAGGAAGGTTAAGAAGAAAAACTGCTGTTTTGCATGAAACGAAAGTTGGACTTCAGCTAGCCATAGTCTGTCTTCAAGCCTACTGTTCGCGCGCCACTGTGTGGTGAGAGAGCGGGTGCGAAAATTTTTTATTGAAATTGTCTGCACAGTTTTTGAAAGAGAGGCTACTTGAAGAGAAAATTTCACAATCCTAGTTTATAATCTCCATCCGTTTCAGTATCATGGAAGAGGCGGTGTTAAATGAATATGGATATTCAGTATCCTTTTGAAGAAAATTCTGTCATCCACAGATTTTCTATTCATTTTTATAATAACACCGCGTATTCCCAGGATACTGCGAAGGATTAACTATTTTCACAGACCTTAATTAGCATTGTTATGAAATGAAACATAAAACACCAATAAAATAGTATTAAACGTAGAATATTTTCTAAAAGCTCTTATCCAGTGCAGTTCTACATACTTTGCAACGTAAGAGGGCACTTGGAAGAGTTCGCGAACTAGTCTTTTCATGTGCCGCGCTAAGTTCTATTCACAAATAGAGCAAATTAACAAATTAGATTCGCAAATTTTGTTTGGTTGAAAAGAAATGCTGTGAACGCGTGAATTACATAAGGAAACTAGTTTGCAAAATTTTGAATGGGTTTTGGAAAGCTCAATGAAAGGTAGTTAGCAGCTCTTGCGCCTAACAAATCCTACGCGACATTGCAATATTTTGGAATGATTCTAAAATATCAAAGACTTTTTTGAAAACGGACATACCCGAAAATGCATTGATTTTGATTAATCTCCAATAATGTGGGCTATACTAAAACCTGTATCAGGCCAGAACCCATATACATAAAAATTTAGTCCGGTAATAAAATGAAGTTCGGTGGCCGTATCAAAGAGAGCCACGCATTGTATGATTTTTTTCTTGGTTTTCTTTTTTGAGAGTGGTAAAGAGCACTAATTTTGCTTCTGACTCCTCCTTCGAGCAAACTTTTTTGTAAGTATTAAGATGGTTGTGGTAGTTTATGCTGTGGGATCTCTATGAGTCCATAATTATAATGGTTCTTTCATAAAAAGTTTGCTTGAAGGAGGAATCAAAAGCAAAATTAGTGTTGTTCAACATTCTCAACAAATAAAAACAAGAAAAAATTCATACCAAGCATGGCTATCTTTGATACTGGACTTGATTTAGTACCGGACTAAATGTTTATGCATATGGGTTCAGGATGCGTATTTAAGTTTTGCCTTATCTGTTTCGTCACGAATACCCGTAGCGGCAGAAGGCTTGGGCTACTTTTTTTGCTTTATGCTAACAGAGTGTTTCGTTTTCCTATTTTTTGTTGCGTTCAAACGCTTCTTGCAAATAACTGAATGTTTAAAAGAAGCTGTTCAGAAGTATCCGGAAGGGGTGGCCGAATCCTACGCCGAGAAAAGATGTGATAAAGGAAAATAGACACCTAAGAACACTCATCACAGTATACTCTTAAGCGAACTTCGGAAAGTTACATATAAACGAACATTCCAGGAAACGAAGAGCAACTATTCAAAAACCGCAGATATGGAAAACTAAAAGCATATGAATAATTCATTGTTGTTTAAAAGAAACGTCTTTTAGCAGTTAATTGACGTTTAAAACTAAAAACAAAGGTGGAAAAGTTAATTGATATTTCAAACTAAAAATAGTCGGTTATTTGTTCCGCTTTACTCCGTATATAAAAAGTTTGAAGGCTCAGTTTGCGGAACCTTTTCAGTTCGAATTTCGCTAAAAGGTTTCAATACACTTGTTTTTAGTCTTTGAATGGAAAGATTCCAATCTTCCAACATGCGACTAGCAGAAATCTGAAATGGGAGAGCATATCTGTCAAAAACTGAATTATTTTAAATGCGATTGCAAAATATTTGTGTTTTCTGGAAGTCCAGTAAGAGTTACTATGATTCTGCCCCATCTTGTAAGGTTTCAGAATGTTTTAGAATTCTTTTTGCAGAAACTGTATAATATAAAAGCATTCAAAACTCGCAAACAGCTTCGATCACGACGGATCGTTTTCTTAATTTATAAAGTTGTTACTCCGATTATAGGCTGAAACTTGTCTCTTCAAATATGTAACTATACAAATAAAACTATTCATGGTCAGAACAAAATTCAAAATGTGTTTTCGAAAATCAGTGACTGGGTGTGGCGTTCACTTTCTTTTCTTTTAGGTCCAACACGCATTATTTAAATTAAATTAAGATGAAAACAACATGCGAAAGGAGGACAAAGGATTCGTTGAAAGCATGGAAAGACATTCAGGAGTTCATAGGAATCACGAGGTATTGTTGAAAGTTCGTATATTTTAAAATTTAAGGATGGCAAAAATGCGAGTAGGCCTAAAATATGACGTCATCATCAACAGTGGTCAACTAGACAACTGGATGATATTTTAATGAAAATAATCCTCCGTGATACAAGGATGGCTATATCGATAAAATCGTTTATGAGAACTCCAGACTTAATTATTTGCTGTAAATTTGGGTCATAATAACTATAAATTGACGGATTTAATCCTTTAGCAGAACAGAGTTTCATTCTTTATAACTAAACATATTCATATCGAAAGTATCTCAATACTCCTTCTTAATTGTTTGTTACATGGTACTACAATGTTCAGTTAGGTACAACAATAAACTGCAATATAGTTTCAAGCTGATCATACAACTCACCCTTCTATCAAAAATCACAAGTGATCTTCTGAACCTCGCGATTGCCAACGCAGCAGTTCGGAACGAAATCTTCGGTCTGAGTCTTGACTTCCTTAAAAGAAGGAAATTACAACAAAAGCGCATAGAAAGAAGTCTCTAAGCACTTATGAGTATTGAATAGCCATAACAATAGAAACATTTCAAAAAAAGTGTGTTTTCGTCCATCTCGAAATGCGTTTTGGGTCTCGAGGTTTCATAACAAATTCACGTTTCCCTGGCTTTTGCACAATCACTGCAGGGAGCTTGTTTTTGCTGATTTTCTGCAGCTGATTGAAGATCGCATTACCACTTTCGCTTTTAAATGTTTTTAGTACTTATTCAGGGAATATAGATGGCCCTATTATCTCAAAACCTGCAAGAGGTCAGTCTGGAAATTGCACAACATGGTTATTCAAACCACTTAAAGTTAGTATGAAAACACCGTAGTATTTTAATTGTAACAATAAACTATATATATTTCATCCTATATGTCAAAACAAAAATTGCAAAAATATTTGCACGAAGTGGGGTTCGAACCCACGCACCCATACGGGTACCAGAACTTAAGTCTGGCGCCTTAGACCACTCGGCCATCCGTGCCCATTCACAATGAGGGTAAATGCGTAGACTAGATTGGTAAACAAACCCGCGAAACATTGAACCAGTTGACGATTTCTTTCTGGGAATGGCTTGTAGACTGGCTTTTTGTACCGAACGCATTGCATCTTCTCTGAAATTAAAGACTAACCTATTCTGAGAACTATTTTTTGAAACTTCTCGTGTTGCAAATTCAATCTAATAAGTGGTCAAAGAAAAAGTATACTTCTAAAGTCGACAAATTCTTTTAAATTCGACTTCAAGAAGTGACTTTTGGTTACCCTCTATTTCACCTACAAAGTTTTGATAATGAAGATTTCTTTGGTAAGTTTCTCAGAACTTGTTTTCCCTTGTGAATCAGCGGTATCAAATCGAAGAGGTGGTGAGATATTTCGCAAAGTTCAAAACTAATAAAATTCAATAATCTATACTTATTAAATTAAGTTATACTAACATTTGTTGAATTCTCCGTCCAATTTAAATGTAAACTATTTCGACATACTGATGTAACAAAAAGGTTCTAATCTAATTTAAATAGTACTACAACCTACTTGAACATATACCATCTTTGACTTTTTGGCGTCATAATTCCTCTGGGGTCTGGGGGTGAAGAATCACCGGTAGAGGTAGAACTACATTCAATGCGAATCTAAACAAAATATATAATAGCTTAAAACACTATGTCTTGTGTAGTCGATTGAAAGAGGTTACATGTAAAACCTACACTATCATTGAAATCATCAATAGAATCTTCTTCAATCGTTGCTAGACTGAATCCGTTTTCCATTATACATTGAGGACGGTGCATTCCAAAAGTTTATATTGGAATTTTAGGAAATGAATAAAATAAGACTGCACAAAAAGGCTGTCAATATAGGATATCGCAAGAGCTACGTTTACGGCGCAGTATCTTAAAGAACAGCTATTTTATAGGAAAATGAATAGGAAATCGGTGGATTATTTATTTATTTATTTATTCCTTAATCAGTACAACTAAAGAAGATATAAGAAATGACATAATGGATTAAGGAAAAACTTAAATCCCTGGAGAAATAGTAGTTATGATTCTTGTATCGGATTAAGAATCTAGCTCCTGCAACTAGACAATATATGAAACAATTGCGAGACCGATAATTACTAAAAGTTAGTGGATATTTCAAATGTTGGGTAAATAAATCACCGAATTGATCTTTAAGTCAAAAAGTCTTCATTTCAATTTTAAAAACAAAGCCAATTTTCCCACCCTTCTGCCTAAAAGTCCATTATTTTAGCCAGTTGTGGAGATTTAGTTAAATAAAGCCACTAAACGAATAACAACCAGTGCGTAGCGCATTTTATAGCAACCGAAGGGACTCGAATCTTCCGAAAAATAAATAAACTTTCTAGCCTTTTTAGAATCGTAGCGATATAAATGAGTTGCATACATTCTTAGGTTGGATGGGATAAACAAGTTAAAAATCAGGGCGCTTGTGATAAAAAAAAGTTCAATGAATTGAAGTGGGCAGTTCTGCCCGAAAAAAACAAGCTTCAGCTCTCTGTTGAAGCTCGAAGCCCAAAAGTCCGTTTTGCAAAAAGATGATTTGGGAACGAAGCCCGACTCTATAATGAACACGAAACATTTGCTTTCTATAATTACCATTTATATGTCTGACACATAGTAAAAGAATATACTTCAATTTGTTCATTCTTGTAAGACTACACTTTTCATTATATATCGTTTGATGTGGCTGAAACAAGGAACCTCTTTCCGAAAACTGGGCCTATATCATGATAGTTTTAGCAGCTCACCGTCTACTGAGTTCAAATGTAGACTAAGATTTGAATGTCTGGGAGTAAAGCCTTTATACTTTTTCTAAAGTGAAGTAACCCTAGGAACGTTTATAGCAGACCATCTTATTTATAATAAGCCGATGCCGGTATACTCTAAATACCTGCTGGTTTTCCGGGACACAGTAAACAGAGCTATCTTTAACTTTAAGCTTTGCAATTGCTCTTAAAATAGTTCCATATAGATGGTTCTTTCTTCACCAGTTTCGTTTTTGGGAGTTTCGAGGCTCCCAGTAAACAGAACTAGAAAAAAGAAAATAACCCACCAAAAAGTGAATTACAACTTGTTAGTTAAAATCAGTTTTGTATGTCTTAGTTGACAGCATATTTGAGACTCAGTAATAACGTTATAGTCATTATAAAACAAAGTATTCTATGAATCTACCATTGCAATTAAATAATACTCTAGCGAATATTATGGATCTATAAATGAGAAAAGGTCCACAACGCTTTTATAATCTTAGAAACTTTAATGACGTTTTCCGCAACGAGATCGAAGATGAGCAAAAACTACTGAAAACACTCTCAGCTCATAATGAGAAGAAAGCTTTTTTCCTGCTTGCATTTGTGAAAATAGGATAAAAATAAAAATCGCGGGGGAAATTGTTTTGTTTCTTTCATTTTTGGATGAGTTTTTCCGACGCAGTTTTTTTTGTTGTTTTTCGGGTTTTTGTTCCGCTCAAACTACGGGAATTTAAGAAATTGCCCAAGTTGGAAGGAAATGCGATTTGCCGACAAATGTTAACCGCAACCGGGGGATATCAGTGTCTTCTAGGAGCCTTTGAACTTAGTTTTTGTGATGCGACCAAGATTTTAATCTATAGAAATATAGAATTAGTCATGATATAGAACTTTCAATGAGAGTTCTGCGATTGAAAAACGTATCAAGAATTGACTGGTTTCCCTTTAAAATGTTCCGGTTAACATTTCTGTAAACATGCCAATTTGTGAAATTTTTGATGATCTAGTCAGACCCTTAGTGGTGCTATGAAAAGAGTTATCCAAGGTAGGTAAGTCAATGAAGCTTTAGTCGACGTACTCGTCCAAACGTTCCGTCTGTATAAGCTATGAGGTATTTCAAAAAAGTCAGAAAAACAGAAGCACTATGGGAAACACATTATTTATCACAACCAATTTCTAACAAAACCTAACCTTTTTCTGAAGATAAGAACTTCGTCAGTCAAGCGAAAAGAGATGCAAGTTCTAAGAAAATGTACTTCAAACATCTCCAACAACTATTAACAGAAACATGTTTTGACCACTTTAGCACGCTAAACATAGCTGTTTCAGAGAATGCACCTTAAACTAGTAGAAGTTTATTGTTTCTTTGAATAGATGTTTAGTCTGCCAAAGCCATTTGATGATCAAGCTATGAAAGCGGCTTGAAAAGAGTTTTAACTTTATCAACAAGAAAAAGTGAACGATTTAAGATAGGTATAGTTGAATGCTATAGTTAAAAGACCCTTTCAAAAACGTGAAGGCCGTTTTCCCTTTGAGGTTTCCAAATGCCTAACTTTTTTGTAAAACTAATCAGAAGACACGACATCGTTATTCTTGAAGAACAGTATAAACGGTGTTATATAAACAAAAGGTTGTCAATATAATGAAAACCGATTGACCGAATGTTAAACTAATTTCGATAATTATAAAGCAAATGTTTGGAATTTGACAAAAGGTATTATTGTATTAAGTAAATAAAATTTTCTAGCAAACTAACTTCAATCGTGGAACGCGATCGTAATAACTAAAACTCGGTTTTCTGCATTTTCTTTTTGTGAGACCTGCGGATGTGCAATTTGATTATATATCCTGAACTCGCGGCCAAATAGCGCCAACAGCTCAAAGATTAAAAAATGGAAGTGAAACGAATAAATAGGAAAATGAAATCATATTTTGCTGGGAAAGATGTAAAAGGACCGCACCGATATCAATTTTTTGTAAGAACAAGAGCTTGTAATCTCTAGGTTAACCAGGTCATCAATTTCTATGCACTGTGGCATACTCAGATACTCAGATGATAAACTATGAAACTAATTGATCGTTGAAGAATATAAGAATTAGTTTCCCAAAAACAACGAGATATACCGTCCGTTTAGAAACCTGGACGACGTAGCTCCAGTCTCACGGCGCAATGCAGTCTAGGTTGTGGAACGGACTCTGTAATCTTCTGCAAAGCGGCACCCCAACTAGGTGGCGCCGCAGGCCTACACATATGTATGCTTACAAGCTTGAATGTAATACCCAAAAATTTGCACTCAAAAAGTACCAGCTCATCGTTTGGAACTAGCATCTGCACAGGAAATATGACACTACTTTGGATAATGATGACGAGTCATATTTAGAGGTCGAAAGTTAGGAGCCGATAAATGGATGGCGGAAGAATGTTTATGCCGATCGTCTTAGTAACTTATTTCGGGAAATATGAACAAATCGAAAGTTCTTCATAATGTACCAATACTTTAGTGATAAAGATGGAAGTAATCTTATTGGTTTGAATAAAGGTGATACAATATTTGCATTGACAACTTTTATAATAGTTTCTAAAGGAATTTTCAAATTGTCGTCATCTCGGCATGGCGACAATTTGAAAACTTCTAGTGTATTCCGCATAAGTGTATTCCGCACATCCCGTTTGCATGCTCTTTCCAACTGAATAAATAAGTGAAAACTCAAGTGGGAGGAATTTCATAGATGATTCTAAACTTTAGAAAAGAAGTTCTTTTTGAACTTGTATTTAACAATAAATGTTTTTACTCAAAGAGGAAACAAACAATAATTTACATTTGGTTTTCCATGTTCTTTGGTTATAAATAAGGGGGTAATATGTTCGTTGCAAAATATACTTTGAAAAGGAAAATGCGATGAGAATAGAATAAAACCAAAAAATACCAGTCTGATTTACACGCAAACTGCGACCAGGAATATCACGCAAAAGGCATTTTATTCTCTCAATAGAAACAAGAAAATCTGAACTTAAATGTAATTACATATTTCAAATGTAGCTGAAGAACCTCAGAGGGCGCATTGAACTACTTTCTTAGTGGTTAAAGGTACGTTTACTGGTAAGAGAAGTAATATGCCGCCCCGAATTTCCAGAACTAGTTAGGAATTGAGTTATGACAAGCAAATTCGCCAAAGTCACCTTTGAAACTGGAATGTATGCATTATTTTTATATTTATGAAAACAGAAACTGGAGAAATTCATGCACAAGGGTGGAAAGGGCCGGCTGGCCCCGTAAATTCTCACTGCTAGTCAAACTTTAAAAAAAGTATTATCTTCTAATTTTACTTTTAACATGAGTTAAGATAAACTAAACATAATGAACCGTTCAAAAAGTTTTTTTAAATTGGCGAATACACAAACTCAAAGCGAAGAGATAATCCAAAATCTCGCTGAATCAACAGCCCGCGGCCATATTGCGTAGGCTTAGCGAACTTTGGATTATGCAAGAAGGTGGGTAAAAACTAGATGAAATAAGGGAACCGTGGGAAAGAAAATATTAAGATATGAGGTATTCATTAAGAATATTATTAAGAAAAGACAAGTATTCATTAAAGACGAGTTTATTGTGAAAATTGAATTTTATCATTAAAATAATAAGACAATCAGTTCATTCTCTCAGTTGGCGAGCCCTGAATATAACCATTTTCAGTTCTTATAAGAGAAAAGAGCCTGATCTATGAAGCGTTATGTAACACGTAAAGCCAAGAGATGCCCTATATTGGGAACAACCTCAAACTTATTTTGTTAAGTTACGATATATTCTATTTGAACACTAAAAGCGGTTCTTTGAAATGTTCGTAAAAGTTAATCTATCATAGTTTCAGTGAAATATGTCTGCGCCAAACCTCATAAGAGATTAGTGCCAGACACTTAGGCCATTGATGTGACAGGTCGATTCCGAAATGTTGGGGAACACTATTATGAAATTTCATGAAAGATAACTTATAAATTGTATTTTGAAAAATATTATGTTTCTCTGTTTTTTAATAGTACAAGTATGCTCCTGGTTTCCAGAACCTTCTACAGCTACTGGGAGTGGAACCCAACGAATAGCAGAATGAAAGCTTTAGAGGTTAACTTCTCTCTAAAATATGGACACAGTACTACTTCTTTATTAATAACTTAACTCTGAACTAGGACTAACATCAATGGCAACATAAATTTTAATAGTGTGATTATAAATGTTTATTTTATATGTACATAAGTAGAGTTATGGAATTTGCTTGGTATTTACATTAGATAACTTTCTAATATGCAATTAACGTGTATTCATGATGCTACTGCTGACGATACTATTATGAAAATGAGTATAACAAGTAAAGTATCATACAACATTGCACAAATATCACATATATTTCGAAATGAATAGGCTACGGCGGTGGCTATGTTACTGGGAACTATGAAGTTCTAACTGTTTTTAACAGCGAATTCAAATCAGTTATTGTTAGAACGCGACGCGATTACAAAAAAATGAAGATCAGGTATAAACATAAGGTAATCTCATAACGGGGTTGCCCTTAAACTCCTTTTTTTATTTTTCGATGGTGTCGAACTTTCCGGAAATAGGATTTAGAGACTGTCCGCCGTAGGTGGTAATCTCCATACCCTTTCTTCTCTTAAGGTAATCACTTATATGGAAAGGAATCAATACTGCCCTGAAAAATAAGAACTCTTTAGTTCATTTCTTGTATTTTTTGTATTTTTGTTAGTCTCGTAATTTTTCTCTTTCCTCTATTCCATTGGGTACTCTCCTTATGGTTTAGATCTATAACCTCTCATAATACGTCCTATTCTGTGAATACGATCCTCGCAGTTTAGTGCATTACAAAAATAATTAGAAAGTTACCGAAAATTGTTGCAGGGCTAGCTTTACACCACAGTATCTTGTTATGGAGCGATGATAATTAAAATGACGGATTATAAATTCAAAGTTCCCAATCGGTTTAAATTACATTCGGTTTTACTCAACACCGTTGATCTACAGGATAGTGCGTGGTAAATCTTTTCTCAGTTGCTTAAATGACGTACCCATCCAAACAGTGGCAGAACTGCCATACAAAAGAAGTAGTCAAGAATACTTCTGTATGATTTCCGACCAAATCTCCGAGATAAAACCCAGAAATAAAGTAGAAAGTGGTCAGTTTGAGAACAAAAAGGAAAAATTGGACAGTCGTTTGGATGAAGAATTTGATGTCCTGGCGACGGGAACGAGAGTTCTGTACATGAACTGTCTGAAATAGTGGGAAAACATAATTTAATATAAAAAAACTTTACTTCAGGTGACCATAGTCTTATTCAAGATCAATTTTACCAGTCTAGTATACTGGGGAGCAATGGTGATAAATATATATGAATAGAAATTAGGTGAATTTACCTCATTTTATACATAAATATATCCATTTTTATTTCCACCGTCTCTCTCCATGGCACTGCGCTGGTAGTCTTGCTTTTGCTACAGACCATAACATGATTCTAATGTTTTCGAAAAATTTGACCTTGTTGATTTTTGTTTTTTCAGGAGTCGATAAAACACTTCGTTTCAATAAAAATTGTTGCCATATAAAAGAGATTTAAACTAACCGCTCTCAATCGTCCAATTCTATAAAGAGTCCACATGTCCATAAGAAGAATCAGCACGAATACCGAAACGCCAGTGGAGAAGTCAAGGACTTTCCCCAGTAACCAACCACAATAGTTAGGTGAGAAAGCCCAGAGGTAGTTTTGTGGATAGAAGACAATGTAGCATTCGGAAACTAAAAAAACAAAAGAAAATCATAGTTAGCAAAACTATGTTAACTACAACTTCTGTTTATATTGAGCTTCAGTAAATATTGAAGGGAAAAATGCTGCCAAATGGACTTTTAAATTTGTTAACACGGCCTATTTACTTTTGAATTCGACTATAACTCATGCTTAGGTGTGAATTGCAGTCTGGTCTATTTCCAGCGCTCATATCGTAACCCGGATCATCCTCGGCTTTAAATAAGTCGCCTACGGAACAGTTTCAGCCCTTCAACCCACCATAAAAGTACGGAATAAAATGAACGAAGCCTAAGAACCATACAATCGAAATCATAATAGTACTGTTCCGCTGTGTAAGGAATTCACGACTTTTAACCGGCCAAGTAATAACTATGAGTCTGAAAAAGGCAATTTAACTATAGGTACCAGCCTTATTTTAATCTTACTGTGTATACTGTGAGCTTACTTTTCATGTAATTGTACTTTGAGAAAAATCAAAATATTATTATCTTAAGCATCAATTCATTTAGTAGATTCGTTGTTACTGCCCACTTTGCAAATGCTCTAGCTGGATCAATGCCAACCAACCTCCATTCGTCCCTCTAGGTTTTTAAAGTTTTTGTTCTTTTGGATTGAGTGTGGATTTTGATGAATTTCAATAAGACTAACCTATTGATTGATGCCATTAGATGAGAGTAAACGCTAACATCCCACAGGGCTACCATAAATCCCCCGATCAGCTTACCGAAAGCATTAGTGTAGGAAAAGTCTGTTTTTCTAAAATTAATAGTGGATTAATAATACATTACGTTTTTCACACAGCCACATTATATCTCTCAAATCTGTTCACTCGACTAGGACCTTTTAAAGCCCAATTAGTTAGAAGAAATAGTCAATTGGCTTTTCTAGTAATGTTAGCGCAGTGGTCTAGGATTTGCCAACAACATGTAAAAATATATATTTGGGCAACCTTGTTATTTTCCAGAATTCCGTAATATTTTATCTCAATTATTGTTTGTTTCTCGAAATTTAAGTTTCAGTTTCAAAACACTTTTGTGAGTGTTAACCGGCTGATTGTTTAGTTGGAAGTTTTGTTTTCATTTCTAAATTTAATGACAGATGCTTTTTCTCATCATCTAGTAGACAACGGTTAATTTTGGTTGTCGACCGAGATCGTTGAATTTTCAGAAACACCTGTTAGTTTCTACTGTAAGAATATTATTCAGTATGTTTAGTGTATGTAGTTTGCAAGACATTCGATTGTCGGTACAGTTTTTGAGATGCGTTGAGCTTAAAAAGGCGTTGGTTTTTGAGACTTTAAAAGCACCGGGGATTTTTGCGACTCTAGCATCTTAAGACAAATAGTACATTTGTCTTAAGATGCTAGAGTCTCGAAAATCAGACATTTGAAAGAAAAGTAATCGTATTCGAGTAAAGTTAGACAGTAAACAATTTTAATGAGGGCTTTCTATTATACGTATTCAGATCTTCATTGTCTGAGGAAGTTGAGAATATGAATAACAATTCCGGTCCCTTGACTCCGGGTCGTCATATACCTGACACTATCATGTACTTAAATAAACCTACTATTTATTTTTGCAAAAAATTTGTTAAACCTAGTGGTATAAGAAAAACAGCCTGTAAATAAAATCCCGCCCTTGCAAATCTGTCGGACCTTGAGTCCCAATAGCACAACAAACAAGGCCGAATTGAGGAATCTTAAGATAAATTATAAATCTTCCACGGGTTTCCCTAACGGGTAGTAACTAAAGTTCATGCAGTTCAGATAATAATTAATTTAGATATCCAACTGTTTCAAACTTACAATAATATAATTGGAACGCAATAAAACATGAAGAATAGCATATTGGTAAAGTTAGACACACAATGTGAGAAACAGAGTTGTTGGAAGGCCTGTTTGATCTTGCCACCTTTGTACAGAATGAACATTGCACCACCGTTAGACAGAAGACCGAATACGGCTACCTAAATTTATTTTAGTCATATCTTAAAAGGAACTCTCAAATTTGCAATTCCAAAAGAGAATTTGGATAAGATATCTTTCTACGGCATTCTTCAGATCGACCCTGCTTTAAGATGTGTAATGAAAACAAATTCGCACAACTGAAAACTTATCGTTTGTTTTAGTTTTACTTAACCGGACCAAATACCTAATTCGGATAAAAAAGAACGCAAAAATGAACAAAACGAAGGTTAACCTCCGAGTTAGTACTCACCCCTCCTATAAACGCGGCAAAGCAGAGATCCCTCGTAGTCAGGGTAGTATCAGGAGCAGACGATGTTGTTGGTAAGGTTGTAGTGATGACGTAAAGATGAGAAGCAATTATCGATAAGTTCATCTAAAATTAACAAAGTTTTAGAAAAAGATTCAATTAAAAAACAGTTGACAAACATTACAAAATGAACGTTTTCTTCGAAGACTGAATAAATATAGAGCAAGAAGCCGCAGTATCCGGATTGGGAAATTCCCGGAAAGAGCCAAAAACTTTTGTTCAGGGGCTGGTTCATTCTCACCCCGGCTCTGTTTCAATCAACTTGCTGTGCTCATAAGACACCTTTTAACTGATTACACCAATTTGACTGTGGCCGTAGTGTAAAAACGCCCGGGTGGGTGCCCGGTCAGTTTTTAGCTTACCCGGGCAACAATTCTCTGCCCAAGCAGTTCAGACAGCTTACTGTTATGCAATGCGTCTATGAAGAAATATACAAACTGAAAGTTCAATCAAGCTATTTCTCGGTATATCAGGAGATCATTGCATTCATGTTTAGCAATATGTTTGCAATAAACATTCCGAAAAAATACTAGTAAATAATAATGCCGAATTGTTTTCCATAATCTTTATTGACAACAGTTTTGGATAATATAATTTGGGCCAGATTATATGGTTTGAACGCTGAAAACATGAATAATTGGATCTTGTGTCTGGCTTACATAGAAACAAAACTAAACCTAGAATTATGAACATAGTTATTTTATAAGAATCTAATATAATTAGTGGGTCTATTCACTACAAGGTGTATCATCCGAACTGGTACCGTACTAATCAGACAAAACCAAATGTGCAAAAGTCAAATTCTAACGTAATTAACGTGCTTCAGATGTTTTTTAGATTCTTCTGAATAGAAAGTCTGGTTTGATTCCTACTATTATAGTCGGCTGATGAATCGTTTGCAAAGGTGTACTGTAAAATTCAGAAGGAGCGCGGAAATCAAAAGAAAAGGTAAAAGCAACCGATATAATTGTGCGGTCGCATAGTAATAAGCGGGTGCTTTAGCCTAGTGGTTAGAGCAGCGGTCTCTGAATCCGAGAGGATCTGAGGCTGTGGGTTCGACTCCCC
>JAQGAV010000344.1:0-35661 GCA_034691345.1 Phasmarhabditis papillosa
ATAAGTATAATTAAAATAGCATATTAAAACTAATGATTGTCAATCCACTAGATTTTCCTTCGCTTTAAAAGATTTTCGGTTCATTAAGCAATTGAATTGTGTTTTTTTATTATCAAGTCAATGTTACAGATGTATGCCAACCCAGCTGTTATTAAAAAGACCTTTGGTACCCTTCTGAGCCTCGAAACTGCCGATCTCTCAAGTGGAAAGACTGTGATGAGTAACAAAAAAGCCTCTTGTGTTGGAATGGAAGGTTTGTTTTGCTTTGTTGCTTATTTTCCATGATAAACATTAATTTAGTTGGAAAGTTCACCAGTGGTGTTGCTACAATCAATATGTTCTACAGAGACAGTGGTGAGGGAGCAGAGTTACACGAAGTTTGTGTTTATGATCTATGTTCCTTTATTAAACTTGTTTAGATGAACGGTGAAATGTCTAAAGAAGGAATCACATTGAATGTAGACACAGACATGTACCACACGAGAATGTGCTTAGTCAAGTCGGGTCCTTCAGAAGCAGATCGATATGAATATATTGTCATGGCCGAAACTAGCGGAAAGAATGCTTGCAAGTTGGTATAATCAAAGACTGTTATATAAAATATAGACTATTATTATATTTACATTTTTTACAAGTCTACCATTAATATATCTGAATAATGTCAAACTAATATCTACTTAAACCAAAGTTGCTGGTACAAGAACAACTTTGTTTTAGGTCTTACCATGTTTTCGCTCGCAATACTGATGAATTCAACCGCCGTCACTTTGATGATGTTTCTGAATTTATGAAGAGTGTGAGTTTACATAATAAGAGTGTTTTTGTTAATTTACTTTGTAGGAGGTCATGATGACTGGAATTCTGCCAGTTGGTGCCTTCCCTAAAGCTAACTTATGTCAGTTGGACAGACCATAGAAGAATTACTAGAAAGTCAATAAATGTGCAATATATTTATTAACCAAAGTCTATCTCAACTTTACTTTTACAGTTAATAAATTAATAATTTTAATTGATCTGTATGATATTTGTTCATTTACTTTAATTCCCAGTGAATGGGAATATTTCCTTGTTTTCATCAGCTATAAATTAAAGTAATCTAAACAACTGTTCGTTTCCATGCCGATACGATAAATATAGATGCCACAAGCTAATCCTAATGGGTCACATAAAATTTTAAGTTCAAATAATTAAGTAGATTCTGAAGTTACAAACAAATGCAAACGGCGGTTTCTAGAAAGTAGGTTTGGCATTTGCGAATATACGAAACAACAGTAACTGTGACTCGCTAGCCGAGATCATAATATGTTTTCTCAGTAAATATATGAACTATAAATTTGTAGAATATAATTAAGGGGACTAAAACTATCAATAAATTATATAAATCTATTATGATGCATAAGAAATACATGTTTTATAAACAGTTGAAATGTGTTAATTACAAATGTATATTGCTAATATTATGCATAAATGCTATTGGTTCATCATATCTGTCGGCTCTGAGACAACTGGGATGACAGGCTGCTGCCGAACACACAAGCAGAAATTACAACCGAGCAACTCTCGCCTTACAACTTTTGGCCAATAACACTGGAGAAGCACGCCGAGCCGAAGACTGAGCTGCTGCTGCCAATAATATATACCTGACAACAGGGATAAGCCGCATTTTGGCTACTCAACCAACACAATATTTATCTCAAACTCCGTGGATTAACTTTTGAAAAGGTTCCAGTTTATTTTGTATGTTATGAACGCTTAGTCTAAATGACAACTAACTTTTGATAGTTTATTTATTTAGTGATCTTATTTCTGTTAGTTTTGTGTATAGAAAGTAGTAACTAGCAGGAAATGAAAGTAGAAATAATCTATGTTCAAGTAGTTACCGACTATCCAAACATATTACAATATTGTTATAACTGGTAAATACAGTTAACGCTCAAGTTTCATAATAAACAAGCTTGGTAAATAAAATCACGCTAGCCTGCATTTGTTTCCGTTATTTTTTCATCTGACTTTTCGTTTTTAACCGCTGAAGGCATTGTCTTTGTTGTTTGCGCCCTGTTTGTGAAGCACTCAATGTATTGAGATGGCCGACTATTCCCCCACCCGCTCAGCTTAATTCACTTATATTACTTTCATTTTTACCTTGTCAAAATAAAACAATTACTAAAGTTGCTCGAAGTGAGCTATGTTCTGGGTATTTTATTTATACTAATGTGTACATCCCCAATTTCATGAGAAAAAACTTGACACTGGCGTTTTGCTTCTTTTTTTGACTCCAAAGTTAAATTCATCATTTTGACATTTGTTACGTAATTTCGAATCAAAGTCAACTCCACTTACACGAGAATCAACATTGCCTGCGCAGTTGATCCTCATCTCGAATGAGTATCTTTTATTTTACATTCAATCTGCCAGCTATTCTGATTTATATTCTAGTTAGAGACGAAATAGTTCACACATTTAATGATTTCTTGTAAACTTTAGTTTTTGCTAATCTATTAAATCAATTAACACTTTACGCTAACAATATATAGTTGATATTTTAAACTAGATATGTCCAATAGTTTTTATATTTGTTGGGTAACAATTACAAGATCTGTTTAAGAAACACGAAAAAGTATGTGTTGAAAATTATCCTACTCCACTTATAAATGGTGGTTTCTCATTCTAGTTATACACATTCTTTATTATTTAAACTATTCTTCAGACTTCATACTTCATAAATCTTTCGAGATTTGTATTGTTTTCAATCATTTTTTCCATAACTCTGAAGTATGTAAACGTCATATTGTAGTGCATCTCGGATGAAAATATTTCTTATCGGAGTAAACCCGCTTTATCCAATCTCTATATATTTCGATAGGGCAACATATTTATTGACTATGGTTAAGCTAACTATAACTTATAACTAGCTTAACCATATAATTGGCCGGAAGCGTCTGCTGCATGCACTTGGCGGCTTTCCTATATCATTTTCAAGCTTCGAACTCTCCGTTGACATTGAGCCGTATATTTCTGTAATATTGGGTCCCCGAATTATATATGTAAAAATTTTCATAACTGTCAAAAAGACGTTTCCTTCTATAGCAAGAGCAAATCCTTAAATATCCGGTACACTTTTTGGTGGTACTTTTTATTTTAGCCGCAAGCTATCATGTGCAATGCATGAAATCTCAAACAAATAGCTTTTGGCGCAGGAATCGTTTCTGCGAGGCAGCAGCACACGCAGTGTAACAGAACATGTTGACTAGCGAGAGCTTTGCCAGCCTCAAACGAAATATCATTCCAAACCAAAATGACAATTGATCCCCACTTAATTGCAGCAAAAGTGCAAAGAGATGCAGGAAGTACACCTCGATGAGGAGTTCTTTTTGTCGGGATTAGCGACTCTTGCCAAATAGAATGGGATGTCAATGATTAATGATGAATGATAACATATCAAGTTGATTATTACTTTTAATTATTAAAGAACCTACAACAAAGAAAAGTGCTAGAAATATAATTTTATGTCTATGGAGCATCTGCTCTACTTTTTCGATCACTGCACTGGTTATTGCTGTGTTTTTGAGTAATTGCGCAGTTTAGGCCCGTTCGACCATGTCTCTCTTATGTAGCAACTCAAGTCGAGTAGATAGCCGAGCTTATATTTGCGCGCGTCGCCCGCTCATAGTCTAGAAAGATCAGGCTACCCTTCCACTAATTTTTCTAGACCACCCGGATATTGCTGGTTCATCGCTTTCCCCCTGGACAGACCACCCTGTATTCAAAGCAAATTATTTAGTTTTGCACATGAAAAAAGTTATTACGCCAGACTCTGACAACTTGTCGAAATCACAATACTGGTGGAAACTAATTTTCCTTCAAGAACTTAAAGAGAAGATTCGATGTTACTTGTATTCAAGTTATCGATTTTTCGAATCATGGCAGCGGTCTATTCCTGACAAATACTTTACATATCTTCTCTATGCTAGTACCTTACTGGCTTCTACAATACTATTCTACTTAATTGTACTCCTAATCAACATACCCATCGTTTGGAACAGTCTCAAAGGTTCTCGTGTCAAAGAATCGTTTTAATTTATGTACAGTCTGATGAAGAGTTTGGTTCCCGAGCAGTTTCCTGGTGGGCAGCGAGGTTATATAAAAATAAATGAAAATCGCCGCTTTGGCACTTTTTCTTTAAAAGTACATTCATTTTAACCTAACTCCTCTCTCCAGGATACTCCGCTGGAAGCCTAGCTTTTCATACAGACTATAGTATCAAACAATACTCTTATGATGAGTAATTGTTCAAAGAATCATCAAACGTAACCGCTTGGGCAACACTAGACCTAACACGCTTAGCTTTAAACGCTTTTAAGTACACATTTTTGTAATCGAACGTTTTCAGTGTTACTGTGGGTGTGCGGCGAAATGTTGTGGTTGATCCTTTCTTGGGGTCTTGTAGCCGCACTTTGCTACTTTGCATTGAACCATCTTGGCGGTACTGGAGACCAAGCCAGCCAGGTTCAACAGCAAAATGAAACATCACATTCGGCACCCGCAAGCAGTAACAGGTACTTTTATCAAATCTTCGTCCTTTGACCACCCATTCTAAATAATAAACTTATAGCTTTTGAACCAAAAAACCCCCCAAAACATTATGTGAAATTAGAATAAGAGAAATGCTCACTTACCAAAGATGATACTATTTAAGCTCAAACTGCGACTGGACGAACGACATTTTAACTTGGATGTACAATAATTTCCACAAAGTACCCGGACCATTAGATGCTTGGATTAGAGCCCTTAACGAAGCTGCAAAGAAAGTCACAACACCGGTCAGTCCTACCTAACTCTTAAAATCTCAGCCAAATTCTTACTTCAAGGAAGTTTTCATGAAAAATATGAAACCTTTTCTAAATATATCTAATGATAATAACGCAAACTGTTCAATTATCTAAAAGTAGTGTTTATTTGCAATTACAGACCAAATGTGAAGTGCTGTTCGAGGGTTTCGGAGACCACTCGATAGTTAAAAACCCACCAAAAATTAGCAATATCCGTGTTGAGCCCGGACCAAAGGACCACCTGGTAAGTAACTCAATTTATATTGCAAAATATAAAATGATTAAAGTGGTGTTAAAATTTTATACATTTATATTTGTTTTAGACTGTCCGAGTTCACGTTCACCTACCGTGTATCAAACTGAAACTTGTATCATCTCAGCGTACTAGTGACAGACTAATTATAAGTAATCTAGATGCTTCAATTATTGATTTGCGTGGAGAGGTAAACTTCTGTATTAATATATCAATATTATATATTTAATATAAAGGTTCAATGTAGAATGGCCTCAGTTGGTAATCAGCTACGCATTATGTGTTGGTTTAATGACAGACCTGAAATGGATATTGAGTTGCACAATCAAGATCCAAATGCGGTAGGTTTAGAAACTTTTTATTAAAAAAGTCTCTGATAAACTTCACAGTTATCGCCAATAATTTAGTAAAAACAGTTTTACATACATTATCAACTCATTGGGACAGTTTTCCAACCAATACGCCTAGCGCAGATTTCACTCTACAAACTGAGTTTGCCGTTTTTTATAGTTTTGCCGAGACAGTGAGTTTATAATCTACATATGTATTACCAATGTTGGGGTTGCTCTAGATAGAATCATTTAACTTTAGCAGCAACAAGTTTCGTTTGGAATGGTTGAGGAGAGTATTCGCAGATGTATTTTATCAGCTGTTACAACTATAAACCTCTCAGAGACAGTAAGTTTATAATCTACATATTAGGCCTTCTATTTTAACTGTATTTAGGCTGCCGGTAGTGACTATTATTATGGCAATGACGATGCTGCATTTGTAGAATCCTTTAATAGGGCTATGAGCCAACCAGTAGTGAGTCCAACAAACTAACTTATTATACACTAATGTTTTATGTTTTCTTGTTTTTGTATATAGTCCTTGCAAAAACTTAGTTTCCTATGCAATATCCTGGGAAGGAGCGGGGTTAAAGTATTTAAACTATTTTAAAGAATTAAAGTATTTTATTTCCTGTATGACTCGTGTCACACATAAATGGTAGAATTCTTCGAGGCAGGGCTTCGGCCATTCATTCCGGTATCTTCCTAGCGAAGACTGTCCTTTCTAACATTCAGTCTTCGTTATTTAACGAGCGGTATTAAATAAGAATGAATGTTCTTTTAAAGAGAAGGCGCTAAATCCACCAGTTTTCATTCACTTTTACTCATAGAAAACTGTTTTTTGAAACTATAAATACATTTTATCACGAGAAAAATTGAGTTATTTAAGGGCAACCAATATTCACCTTACATGACTTCTTCAACTGAATCCCCCGCAGGACACAGACTCTCAGCTGGTTATGAACCAATGGCTAGTCAATATAGACAACAATCATTTGATACCCCATTTGGACAGCCTCGATCAGCCAGTCCTAGTCAGATACCCGATATGATGAAGAAGATGAATGAAACTAGAGTAAGAATATAAAATAGACCTACCAACAAGAATACTTTTAAGCTAATTGCCCCAGCAATGAACCCTAACACAGTACCAAACAAGCTGCGTGTTAAAGTGATCAAAGCAAGCAAGCTTGGCAAAGGAACTAGTAAGTGAAAAATACATTTTTTACATTTTTTAGAGATTTACTTATAAATTAACATTTTAGAAGATACTTAGTTTAAAATCCAACATAACTATTTAAGCATAATCGGTGGCCATTGTTTATTTCAAACTTTAAAGTTTTCAACCGCAATTTACAGACTTATAACTTTTCGAGTATAATGTACACAATCTTTTCGTAAAACAATAAATAAGTTACATATTTTATATATAGTTTATAATTGAGTATAACTATTTTTAGGACCAATAGATGTGCAACAACCGTATGTAGTAATTGAAATGGACGAACCAGAGCAGAAGTTTACCAGTAGCAAGGGGATAAATGCAAATCCATATTGGGAAGAGACTTATGATTTGTGGGTTTAAAATTTATATTCAAAAGATAAATATATTTCCAGTGATCTTACTCCGGCATCTGAAGAAATCCTCTTTGAAGTTTACGAAGGAAATGCAAAAATACCAACGGACGACGATCGTAATTTCCTAGGACTCAGCATTGTTAATTTCGAAGAGATTCGCAGAAGCGGCGAGGTAAATATATAAGTTTATAATTATAAGTTTTTAAGAACCTATATTTGACTAAAATAATTATATTTTATATTCTCACTCATATATAATTCTTTTTCAGAACTATATAAATACTATATTTTTAGCCAATTCATGCTCTTAAACTACAAGGACGACCACACAGAAAAGATGACGTCAGCGGTGACTTGACTTGTCAGGTAACATTTCTGATTTATACTTTATATTTATATTTTTTAATTTAGAAAGTGTATACGCTAGCATTATTTTAGCACACAAATTATACCTATTTTTCAGTTATTTGACCTATTTAGCCTATTTTTTGTACAGTTTCTAAAGATAGCGTGCGCCCATTAATTTATACTCTGTGGCATCTCTATTTATACTTTTTCTTAACATGTAACATTCTATAATAATATATTTCTAGTTCGACTTCTATTATGATCCCACAGCAGTGACAGCTGGCAAGATAGTAGATTCTAAGAAAGTGAAAGTGCAGAACGGAACAGAATTCAGAGAGACCGTCACGACACAAAGGAGAGTTGTTTATGATCCACATGGTTAGTATGTAAATAGTTATTTTAAATATAATTTATATTTAATACAGTTTAATATAAAGAGTATTCTAATATTACAGACAATTTTGAAAGCACTGATATAACACCAACCAAGACAACAACAATGATTGTGAAAACGGTATCACAGGTAGTGTTTTTCTTTATTTTGCATATTAACTCTTATATGTTCAGCAACTAAAAGATAAGCCAGTTATCCAATCTGTTCATGGTTCGATGGAGAATGCTGTCGACCCGGCTACACAACAAATGTTAGATGAACAGTTCAAAAATGACGAGAAAATGCGAATTTTGGAGGTATGTAGCAGAGCTGCGCGGAAGTAAAAGTTCACTTACTGAAGTGACTTCACGGAATTACAGACGTAAATTTTCGGAATTTCAACGGAAGTTGAGTTACGTGAGTGAAACAATGACTTCCGTTTTACTTACAGAAGTCTCAAACTATGTAACGCGCCAAAAGTTGTTTAAAATTCAATTAAAAATCAAAAATCTTTTTACTACACATCTTCCGTCATGTTACTTCTCTAACTTATACGGAATTACGGAAGTAACTTATTCACATTTTTACGGAAGACGGAATTACGTAAGTTGAAAACTACTTCCGTCTTCTTACGGAAGTGAGCCACCTACGGAACACTTACGTAAGTCAACTTACGTGAATGGCACTTCCGCGCAGCTCTGGTAGGTAGACAAATCTATCTACTATTAAAAGTTGTTTTTAAAAATGAATAAAATGTTCATTCATTCGTTTATAAGAATGAGAATCTGAGCCACTATAATACCTTTAAATTATGCCCTTAGCGTCATAGAATGTTAGTAGTGAGAACTACTTCATTATATTAGTGCTTTAACGTCTAACAATAAGTTCACAAGAACAGTCTATATAATAAACGGCAAACTTATTTTCAGAGCAAATTACAACAAGCGGCTGCCAATAATGAAAACAGAACCTCGTTTGTTGATGACCCAAAGGATAGAATATTCCTAAATGATACCGTCAATGAGGATGAGCGTAGGGGTAGAGGTGAGATTAGAAGATACAATACTCAAATATAAAACTGACAAAGCTCTTTCCTCTTAAATTATTCTTGAACATTATTTAAATGTAATCAACACTACTTATTCAGATCGTAGTAAGAAGGCTGCTCCAACTGGAGAAAAGAGAGAACGCTCCTTCTTTGGTGAATTGAGAGATCGATTAAGTGGTAGAAAGAATAAGCTAAATAAAAGGTTTGTTACATAGCTCAACATTAAACAATTGCCTTTAGTATTTGTTGTAGTAGTTGCTTTAGTATTTATAATGCCTTTTAAAACAATAACTGTTTTAGTGACTGTAATGTAATTTAGATCAAAAAGCGTCGATGTAAACGGTCCAGAAGTTGAAGAGGCTGTTTCGTTGCCACCCAGTAGAGATCCTAGTAGGACAAGATATGCAGGTAAGATATAATAATAAGGTAACTCAGAACATTGTGGGCATGTCGGGTTTTTCGAAAGTCGATCAGCATCGCGCCTGGCCGAAAATTTTTGACCAAGGGCCCGCCCCTTCCCAACCTAGTATACAGTTGTTAATGAACAATAATTACAGTACCAATGGGAGACACTGGAACTAGATACAGAGAAACGCAGTCGGTTGGGGCTAGATCCGGTGAATCAAGCAAGAGTTTATACCAACACTCCACTCTTGTGCTAGAAATTGAACAAGATGAACAGCCAAAGTAAGTTGTTTGGACTTTAAATGAAAATCTGTTGAGTTATTGAATTTTATTGTAGAAAAGTAAAAAGCGACTAAAGTTGTTTATTAATAAAGCATTTTACAGGTACTTTTTGATACCGCCAGCAATGTTAACTGAGCCACTTGCGGTGAAGTTAATGCAGCGCGGCAAGAAGCTTCATATATACAACGAGCACACTTTTGTAGCTGTTAAAATAAAAGGGTAAGTACGTACTATATTTAGTTTCTATGTAATTATAAATTAATTTAAACTGGTAAAACAGAAACACTTAATTCACAATGTCTAATGTCTATATTCACAAATAACAATCGCATTCATTCAAAACAATTTTAACTGTCCTGTCATATACTAATTGTGTTGTGTAATTTATACAATTAAGATGTTGCAGTGGAGCTAGCTGTAACGTCTGTCAACAAAGGATCAAATCCAGTTTTGCTAAGCAGGCTTATCAATGTAGAGGTTCGTCTATTATTAAAGTTCTGCCGAAATAGTTACTTATACCCAAATTTAGTGAAATATATAAATACTAATTAACGCATAGAACGAAGGCAAATTCTGCAAATTTTTCTTCCAGATTGCAAGATGATTTGTCATAAATCTTGTCATTATAAAACGGACGCGTTCTGTACTCAAAGCACCGTGTCGAAGATCCAAATGTAAGTTAGCATTTAGCTGTATACTATGGAGCAATGATGTTTTATAAAAATGCATGGAAAAAAGTCATTTCCTCAAAAGTACATTCATTGTAATCTAACACCGCCTTTCTCCAGTATACTGCGTTATAATCCCTGCTCTTGATACAGACTATAGTAAGACAAGTGAGAACTATCATACTATCAAATACTTATTCATATTCCTTATGTAATTACTCACTATAAGTGACACAAGATTAAAAAGAAAAGTTAATGCAGATTTACCCTTAACTTAACAAAACATGCTTTCCATACATATTATTCGTATTTTAGCGCCAAGGACATCGACTGGGCTCACTATCTAAGGCATAACCAACTAGAAGAGTTTATTTCATTAGAGGGAGTGTAAAGATTAGCTTATAAATAGCTAAATAATACAAATATAAAAGTAGTAGCAGTATCTAACAGATTTACAAAATGTTTTGTCCTAGTGAGTATTGTATTAATTATTGCTCCCACCTGACTTCAAAATGCTTGCCGGAATACTTTACTGTGGAATTTATGGTTTTTATACATCGTTTTTGTTAATATGTCTTATCCAAACTTATCAGAAACACAATGTTTATAATTGTATCCCAGTGATGTGTTTGTTTAATAAATATATTTTTCTCTTATATCAATTTATGCTTTCTATCTGGTATCTGAATTAGTACTTATTTAACAAAAACAAACAGTTTTTAGAGTTTATTAAATCAACAATATTACTCTCGTTTGGCCTTTCTTAAGTTAACACATTTCTTAAGCAAATAAACAAGAAAACCAACTATAAAAACAAAAATAGTTAAGAAAAAGAGTAGTATATCAATTAGGAAGTACTGAACGAAGGACTGTAGACGTCCATGAGGGTTCATCTGTGGAAGTCGGCCCATTCTAAATAAAAATAAGAAATTGACTTATTTTAACTAAAATGTTTTATAAAAGATTGTTATCATATCTTTATATTCTTAAATATAGTTTCACTTACTTAGCTCCTAGTTCACAGTGTTTTACAAACAAATCCCTCGGTTCAACTGGGGCTGATATCAAGAGATCTGCCAACTTAAGAGCATTGATTGTGTAACTGAAAATAAACAACGGTTTATTTTGTTTGTTTGGCCTCACGTTTAATATTTTTATTTTTTGGTGGTTTCTGATTGTGCGTGTGATGATTTTACTTAACAGTCATTGTTTCCAATAAAAGTTGCATGTTTACCATTGTTTCAATAACATAAAAACTCTTACTTTTTATCATTTAAGATTTCATTAATGGTGTTGTTTAGTTTTTCCACATTTGCGAGATCATCCTTCTGCAGGCGTATTCCTCCACCATGCCTAGCTAGCATAGCTGCATTGCGAGTTTGTTCAGCAAATAGAGGTATCTAAAATAGAATAGTTTCATATCATAATTAAGTATTCTCCAAATAAAATATCTATTAATTCATGTATTTAACAAAGTTTGAACAGTTTGGCTTTTAAATAATTCAATCTGTCACTCACGATTATAGCTGGTCGTCCATTGTAGGCAACTTCGTTTACACTTCCCAGACCACCGTGTGTGATAAAGCAAGATATTCTGGGGTCCGCTAAAAAGAAGAATATTAAGTGTTAAGAATTTTAAACTACCAAGAAGATCCGTTTGTGGTAACCACTGAGCTAACACAATATTATCCAAATGATCAACAATATTGGTCGGTTCTTCATATTTCCAAATAAATGTGACATTCGGCATAGAGGCCATAACAGTTATTAAGGATTTTCTTAAATTATGAATGTTACATTAAAACAAAGGATTATTTTTCAAAGTATTTGTTCATTCAATATTGCAAAGCATATCAAATGAATAGATGCGTGGTTTGCAAATCCCTTATAAATATTCTAGATTAATTATTTAACTTTATCACTCCGAAAAAAAACATGACACCAGCTTACTTGTAATGTTCCGGCATGTATTTGCTTTTTGTCATTGAACCAAATGATACGTATACATTCTGCTGTCTTCGGTTTAAAACTTCATTCCAATGCTGAAAAGAGTTGAAGTTCCAAATGATCAGAAGCTATCTATTATAGTTCTGATATGAATAGAAATTAGTTTACAGAATCTAGTTACTCTACATTTACAAAGTTCATGAGTATTGTTTTGTTGTTGTAAAAACTCACCTCATTCAGAGGTAGATGCATTTTACTAGCTGTAATTCCTCCAATTTGAATGTTTTTCGCCAACGTTGGTCGTGCCCAATTCAAGTAAGGATTGTTGTTTGTGAAAAGGAAGGTGACGTCTCCCAGAACATCCTATAAACAAATAAGTTATAAAGCTTAAATTCAATTATATATACACTCGAATAAGTATAATATGTTTATTCAGAGCTGTTACGCTGGCCTGGCCTGTGAAACCTGGAAAATATGAGGCCAGGTCAGGCCAGCTTAACAGCTCTGTGTTTATTAGTTCTTTAGGAATAAGTTACCTCAGAGCTCTTGAAGTTTGGATCTCTTTTTTTGAACATTGCTATTTCCGCATCGAATATCTTCTTCATCACGTACAAACCAGCAACTGTGCCCAGACTGTTTTCAATTCTGAATAACATTTTATTGTAAAAAAATCTTATTAATTGTAAAATTTTTATATAATAAATAATAATGTTATTGTCCTAACCTTTGGAAGAAGTTCATTCCGTCTCCATAGGGTGACACCCATGTAGGTACATAGCTGGGTGCAACTGGCTCGCCCATTGAATAGGCAATAAAATCAAGCTGATAGGTACTAGAAGTAGCTAACACTGATGGTATTCCGATGTATTCCATGAAGGCTAAAAGAAAAAATAATACAACAGAATTCACCCTTTCTAGGTATATATCTTTTGTAAAATGGTCTTGTTACTTACCTAGACCACACAGCGAGAAAGCTTCCGAGACTCCAGCATCGAACTTCTCTGCTTTCAACCAGTTGATCAGCTCATCGTCAAAAACCATTTCTAGAAGAACAAACAATAAATTTAAAGTCTTTTAAAACTACACTCACTTTCACAACTGTAGGAGAATATATCAGGAAAGCTACTCATTACCTAAAGAAAATAATTAATGATTAAGCTATTTTAAATGTACTTTATCTGTAAATGCAGAAAATGGGGGCCATATATTTAAGAACACAATAAACAGCAAGATTCTTACATTTTGAATATGAAATATTGGCTTAATGAATATTCTTAGAATAAAAGCTATCAAGTGTGTTTTTAATTAGTAGAATATAAAACTTATAACCCACATAGACAATAGAGAGTGCATCATTGGGCATGTCCCATGAGTTGGTCATGATCCTTCTTTTCATATCTTCCATGGCATATACGGCGCGCTCATCTGCTTCATAGACATGTACCTTCTTAGTCAGTCGAATACCAGTCTTATTTCTCAACTCTGGATCCAATAATGGAAGCAACACAGTCTTAAAATTGTTTTTATTTTTAAAAAATCAAATTAATTTTTAAACTAGCTAAAGTTATTGAAACGTACCACATCATGACCAGCTTCTGTTAAAATATCACTTAGCTTCCCCATATAGTTGGTATGTGAATGCCCAAAAAGTGGGGAAATTACAAGAAACTTATAGCCATATGTACCTGAAATTAGATATGATAGCACGTTTTTTGTGATACAGCTCCGTTGTGGTTATAATCACTTTTTGGACTATCGTTACAGTGGGTTTCCCGGAAACTTGTTGGCCCATTCAAAAATGCATTTTTTTAAATATCAATATTTAAAAGTTTTGACTAACCCGACAGACAACAAATGAGAAATATTAGACTTAGGCTAGACATTTAAAACCTAAAGAAGGTTGCTATAATAAATGATTAATTGCGATTCCAAAAAAGAAAGAAACTATATGTTCAAAAACTTAATACATATAAGGCTCAGTTAGTAAGTATGTATTACTGTAACTGTAATAAAATAGTGTATTGCCGATAAAGTATATTGATTATCTGTAAAAACCATAGATAGGCATTTTTTACCTTTTGGTCAGACTAAGGTATTGTGCACATTATATACCGATATGATTATTACAGTCAAATATAGTTTGTAGGCGTTTGTAGCAGAGAAATATGGGTTACGGATATGATAACGAACAATCAAAAGATCACTAGCTAGACATATTAATCAAAGTTATCTTTTCTATTAATTTCTACGGAACACAATCACATCTTGCATGTGAACACCGATGGTTTGCAAGAACGATCATTAAAACAAAGTCTTCCCTTATATCTCGTTTAAGAATATAAGAAAATGCGCTATTTGGTAACTAAATGTTCACTCTCGGAAAAGTGTTCTTATATATCTTTTAACAATCTCAGATTATCATCATATTTTCACAAATTGTGATATTTCGATAACCAAGGTCGTTACATGTTTGTACCATATATAGAGTCGGAAGTGTGGTTTGAAGTGAGTACGCCGTTCCAGCAAGCACCCCACACACTAGCTACAGGTTGAACTGTGAAATTCTTATTTTACTATAGTAAATTGAATATTTTGTTCACTTCCACGTCTTACTCATTATCATCTTCATACACAAAATAGTCCCTAAAAATATAGACATTTACATAGTAGCGTTAAGCGACTCGGCCGAAATAAACGAGCTCCAGCTCAAAATGCGGGGTCAAGTCCGGCCCCAAATCGGGTTTGGGCCAGAAGCCCGGGCTCATAATTACAAGTCGAAATGCCCAACTCTAATATACAACTTCTTAATTTATCAAAGTATTTTATATTCAAGTTCTCGTTTTCAATGAACATTATCTGAAACAGACGTTTATTAATATACATACAATGTATTATAAGCAAACAAAATCATTTCTTCTTAGCCAAGTTGTTTCTAATTGTATCCCAACTCTGTAACATTTGCATATTGTTTCGCTCACCGATCGGCTTGTCCTGAAAATGTAAAAAAGTTTAAATTACCTAATTGACAATGAAATATTTTGTAAAACCTTCTACATATACTTTTGCAAAAGTATATAAAACGGAAATAAAATGATATCAAATGATAGAAGATTTAGGAAACCCTTTCTTAGCTACAAACCATAGTTTATAAGACTGATTATTACACTAACCAGTTCGGTCATGATTGTTTCGTAGTCAACGCCATGGTCATTGACCAAAGTTCCAATAGTAAGTCTGAAAATGATATATGATATTTAACAATTGATGGTTATACAATTTTATAGTAGAACATTTTACTATTGTTATAGTTTAATTCAAAACTAAAGAGACTTTTAAAAAATTGAACTAAATAAATCACACTGAATATAGATGAGAAAGACTTACTTGGAAAAATGAACCTTCTTTATTTGTTTAGAGGACTCCTCATCGAAACTAGGTTGGTCGGACATTCTGAAGTAAAAATTTATATAATAATTTATATATAATATTAAAAAGATGAAATGTATTTTCTTCTTTTTCTTATAAAAAACAAAAAAAGAACACATAAAAATATATTGATTTGCATGAATGTATGACTCTCGGAAGCGAGAGAATGCAAGAAACGAAACATATGCTATAGACACACAACTTCGAGCCACATTTATTTTCCGACCAGTGTTTGCTCTGTAAAGAAAGTAGACCCAAATAAACAATTATTCTCTGAAATTTAAGAAGATAAAAGCCCACAAATGTGCTCATGTTTGAAAATGAAAATAACTAGTAAACTTTCACTTTTCAGCAGTCGTTCGACGCATGCATTGTGTAGCAAAACAACAAAATGTTTTTTATATTGCCACCCACTGAGTAAATAAAATAGAAGAATTTCCCGGCAATTGAGTCACCAGTTAGTCGGGAAAAACATAGGGACGAGCACAACAGTGTAGCTTATATGAAAAACAATCATTTTTAAAATATAACTACTGTTTACAGGAAATTGAAATATAACGATCTTTATCTTTATCTGAGAGCAACTTTAGGATTTCTTTTCTCTAACCGAAAAATGAAAGATTGTAATGGGAGATTTAAAGATATTGTTACCAGAACCAACTAAAACATTCCTCTGACCTCTGCAACAAAAACAGTTTTCAGACAACTATTCCACAATGTTCCGAACTTCCCTGCAGCTGAGTGATCTACAGTTCCCTTCAAAAGTATTTAGGATGGTTAGTCTGTTACCGGTTTGTTGCTTCTCGAATGGGAATTTGTAGATATAAATCTGAAACTTGTAAACATATCTGACTGGAGATCTTGGTAGCTTGAATAGCATACATTGTCGCAATTTGCTTCCAAGCCCTCGTTTCGTTTAATTGTAGACGACATATCCAGCTTACTTGCTGGGTGGTTTCACTTTCTTTTTACCCCCAATTACTACCCTCTCTTAACAAAGCATTATTTATTTAACGAAATTATTCTGCCGAAGAAATACTATTTTAGGATGTGGATTATTCCACTGATTCTGGTTACTTTTTTCGTGACACCTACGTTAACGGACAATATTGAAAGAATAGATCCAGGTAGAAAATAAATACAGTTTCAGTTAGCTATGTAAGTAGCATTATCAAACCAGAGGTCTACTGACCTTAGAACTATTTGAATTTGTATAATACTTAGACAGTTATTATAGAAACATGTCCTCCTCAGATGGATATTGCCTTTTTGCTTGACACATCGGGCAGTACTGAAGAAATCTACAGAGAACACGTCAACTGGACGCTGTCGCTGGTTAGCGCATTGCCGGTGCACAAAGACGCTGTTCGAGTGTCGGTAATACAGTGAGTCTCATAACAAGCTGTAATTAAAAGATAAATTCTCTTAGAATAATTGACAATTTTAACTTAGGTACGCGGAGAGCCCAGTAGTAGAGTTCAACTTAGAACAATATGAAGAAAAAAGTGAGATACTCAAGCATCTGGAGGAAATGAAATTTCAATCGGGTGTAACAAAAAGTGGAGCCGCTCTTCGTGCTGCTGAGGAACAATTGTTTATAGAAAGTAACGGAGCGCGGTTGGTTTTTCTGAGTGGTTTGATTATTTTAACAATAATCTTATTATTGTTATTTTTTTATTATATTTTAAATTATTGTTAGGCTAATTAATGATTCTAACATAGTTAACCAAAAAACTGAAACTCGATGTTAATTTTTCAATTGCAAGAAAACACAATTAGAAAGCAGCAGTACATTAAAGAAACGACTGTTAAATGTAATCATTCATTTAGGAAAAATGTTACGAAATGTATTGTTATTTTCACAGATGGACTCTCAATTGATGATCCAATAAATCCATCATATCATCTAAGAAACGATAAAGGTAAAATGAACATGCAAACATTTCTCAGTTTTGTTTTTCTCCACTTTGCGGTTCATTTTTTTCGTAAATACCATTTACGATATCCCAATGAGAAGTGGGAGTTTCACCCGCCAGTCCGGGGGCAACAAATTGTCATACAACTGATACCCAATTTTCTTACCTACATAAAGCTCATAATTTTACAACTCAATTTGTTTAGGTGTGAAAATCTATGTGATTAGCATTGGGATCACAGGATTCGTGCCGGAAATGCTGCAAATAGCCGGAGAACCCGAAAATGTATTCGGGTGAGAAATAATATTCAACCTGTATAGTCAGCGCCGAGAGGAATAATGAAGTGTCACTTGCGTAGTATATAGGATTTTTAACAATGCTCCTACAGGCAAATTACAAGCGGAGAGTATCGAACGGAGAGTATCCACCAGATGCTGGCGCGGTGCTTACAAAAGGGGCTCAGACGAGCGTTGAATTCTTTACACTCCATTATTACTCTTTGCGCTGACTATATTAACCAGGAACTCCATTGTCCTACGCTTTGTTTAAGCAACTTATGTAAACTGGAATTGCACCCTATTTTCTTTAACTGGCCAGTATTTTCGATAGACTAATCGCTTGCAGGGTTTCGGTACGAACTGCAAACTGTTTAGGGCTTATTATAGTATTCAGAGCAAATTTATGCTCCAAATTTAATTTATTAGACCTTTAACTGCAAGCGATTAGTCCGCCGACTATATCATAGTATCATAGAAATTGTTTCTTTTTTGTGCAATAAAAACCTTTCAGTCCGTCCGATAGTGAGCGATTCAAGAAGCAGCTACTACTAGACGTAGAAAACTCACGAACATGTCCTCAGGACCTGGTAAGCATCACATTAAAACAAAACTACCTCTCTTTATGTTAAGTGTGTCATTAATATAATTTTCAGGTAATCGGACGGGAGGTCTTTGCTATTTCAGTAAACCAAACGGAAATAGTGGCAATTAATGCGAGTACTAAATTCCCGGTGCTGATCAGTGATCCTACGTTTACCATAGACTATCCAGAAGATGACGTAAATGAAATACCAGTCAAAGCCTCCAGCCCAGTGCCGGAGCCTGAAACAACCAAGAAGATTGAAGTCAAACCAACCACCATATTGTCGAAGACCAGCCCAAATACAACTAATGTTGCCACTAACAATAAGATTATCAACAAAGCAGAAAATCTTACAAAAACTACCGAATTACTAAAAAAGCCGGCTTTCTTAAGTGAAAATAAGAAAGAGAGTGAGAAAACTAAATGGAAACCGTCAAAGACCGCCGCCAACGTACCAGTAAGAGTTGCTCAACATGCTGTGAAGTTGAAGAGTGAGAAGCTGCTGAATGCAGACGTAAAGAAGGTTGTAGCACCAAAGGAAGAACACGAAAGAATTATCCAACAAACAAATACAGCCAACAGAAACATTTCAGTTACAGAACCAATTATAGTAATCAATGTAAGTTTAAGAAACAAGTACTTTATTATACCAAGGGTGGGAGTTTTCAAATAAAGGGAACTTATAGGTAAGTCATTGAGGTAGGCCGACTATTACCTATATTCCTAACTAAAACTAAACTAATTTATAATAAACCACTCACTAACACAAGATAATAAAGTAGCTGACCTAACAACTTATTTTTAGGAAGAACCGAAACCTCAATTGCCTGAAAAGGTGCGCAAAGTGAAGAAGGTGAGACGAATAATCCGCAGATTGAGAAAGAGAAAAGGCACAAATACTCTTCGAACAAAACCTTTAGAGGTCGGAAATCCATTTCCAAATATAAAATCTAATTAGCTTTAAAACAATTCTCTCAAATCGACTGAGATATAGAAAGAAATGTTTGTATTATGCACAAAAAATTATTAAATATATTTTGTAGAATTCTTATAGTAAGCTAAAAATAAAAGTAAGGTATTATAGCACACGTACAATATAAAGTATTTAGGGCCGACGGAAGATTGTTCGCAAAGTGGTTCACAAGAGCAGAGCGATAGACGCTTCTATTCACAGAAATAATATTCATAATGAATCTATTATACCCGAATTACCAGCTGGAATACGAACAGTACAGAATATTCCATTACAAACTATTAAAGCTCGTAGCAAATTCATTCATCGACCAATCACTCCGACGAAACGACAATCTATAATAGTTAGTTTAAAAATATATAATTAAATTATTTTCTTATTTAGAATCATTCATTAAGCAAACATGAAGACTCCGCCGAGACTATTACGTTTCCCACCCTCGTGACTACTCTTGAAGCTAATAAAAAAACAAAACTGTCTACAGTCCGACCATGGATTAACCCCAACAAACTACGGTATCTTTCACAATTACCACCAGTAAAAATCGAGGAAGTACCTGTAGCAGTGAAGCCAGTTCAGGTAAAACATCGATAGAAGACTATAAATTAAAATAATTTAGAAACAAATAAAAGTAGATATTGTGAAGACAGAATTGCCCGTTGAGACTAGTTCAATCTCGGTATCTCCAACAAAACCAGTAACAAAACCAACAACTACGAAACCTGTTGCAAAACTATTTGCGGTCAAGACAGCAGGTATAACTTTCACAGTTTTTATAATAAGTTAAATGTTTAGAAGTTGAAAATGATGTATTGTGTCCATTGGATATACTGTTTATTGTTGATAGTTCAGGTTCAATCCAAAATATATACGACAAACAAAAGGTTTGCTTTATATAGTTTGAATAACACTTTACAAAATGTACTTTACAAAATTATAGCTTATATTCAAATGAAGTGTAACAACTATAATATTTATTTTTATATTTATATTATTATAGTATAATTAATTAATTTAGACATATCTTTCCTCACTTCTACAAGCAATTGATCCACAATTGAAATCGCATCGTGTCAGTCTTATACAATTTTCTTCGGCAAAAACTCAGAAGATGGAGTGGACCTTTGACAGTTATAGTCAAAATGAGCAGTTAATGAAGGCATTCAATGGAGTACGGTACTTTACAGGTTAGTAAATTATATTAAAGAACATAATAGATTCATTAACATATGTATTATCACCTAAAAGAAGAATTGATCTATATTTTTTGCAGGAACTACTTATATAGGCGCTGCTTTGAAATTGGCACTAACTGAATTAGAAACAAGAAGAGAGCATGTGCCAACAATCGTTGTTTTAGTTAGTGATGGGTAGGTTAATTTTTTTTTCAAAAGTAAATTTATTTTTATATTTTTAATAAAACATTTTGAATCTGAAAAATGCAGGCCAAATCAACCTGTTTTAGGTTCTCACAAGACGACGCAATTGAATATTCTAACAAAATTAACGCTCTAAAGAATGTGGAATTCTTCATTGTTAGTTTAGCTACGCTAAATAACAAGTAAGTTTATATTAATTAGAGACATAAATCAATTATAATAGACTAATTAGTTATTAAGACATGATATCAGGTAATTGGTAAGGATTATATTGTTAGAATCTATCGGTATGTTAAAAACCTATAAATATAATATCGAATAAATAAACAATAGTGTTAATGATATATTGCAGCAAATATCTCGGTAAAATGGTTGAAACCGACGGTAATGTGTACATTGGCAAGGATGCTGAGTTCTTTAGAGCAAAGCTACTAGAAAGACTAGAATGCAATTAAAGTCTAAATACTAAATATATCATATATGTGCAATTATTTTGAGCTATAGCTCTCAGTGCAATATTGAATAAAACTGTTAATTTACATGTGGAAACTTTCTTTTTTACCCATTAATGTTCAAATTTGTTCCATCTTATTTTCTCTAAACTATTCACGTTATTACAAAGTATTCAGAAGTGTCGATTTCGGTAAAAGACTGCTTATAGGTAAATTATATCTTGCAAGATTGTATATTCTCTATTTATAAGATTAGTTTAGCTTATAAGAAATTTTAGAATGCTTGCAGAAGAAAGTCATTTATGGGCTAACATTTGCTACACAATAATGAATGTTCCAAAAAAAGTATATAGCTATACTAGCCAGAACTTCTTACGAATATTGCTAAAATTAAGCTTTTAGAAACTTGAAATGTATTTTCGAAGCTTCTTCAATTTTAATGAATCTTTATCTTTGCTCTTGATTAATTAATCTTCAATAGCCTTCTATAGCTAACAGCAGCATTGAGTTTGTTTTCCCGGAATCGACCTCTTTCAAGACAAATATCCAGAGTTCAAGATTGTACTTCTTGTTGATATAACCAATTACTTCTGTCAACTATACGTTTCTTAGAACCAATAAGTACTTAAGTTAATCTTATTCAGCAGATGAAAGTTTGAAGCGTTTATTCATAAATATCTCACTTTTGTGAGAATGACAATCAATATATTTGTGCACATTTACCCATTAAAGCATCAGTGACAGCTATTTAAAACAAAACCAATACAACTAAACCAAGAAAAGTAATTATATAATAAAATATTAAATGTAAGTATACTTAAGAACTTTTCCACAAAATGGCTAGAATATTCAATGAGAATCAAAACAAATGAATCTTAATTTGGCTAATTAATAAAATAAATAGGTTATTAATATCTAAAATTTAAGAGAAATAACGATAAAACACCGGTCTTACATTGAATGACACAGTAAGATCAGCGGAGCCCTATTTAGGTAGTTTAAGGCCATAACCAGACTGACTTTAGTGGTATTCCGAGAATCTATTTGTAGCAAGAATAAAACGAATAAAACAATATAATATTATTAATAAGACAAAGAGGCAAATAAAATGTACAGGTGAGCAACTAGAGGGTTAAACGACATTTTTGGCGGCAAAAACAAATTTGAAAGATGCCTGAATACTGACGTATATGGAGACAACCTTCTCGAAATAGTTAAAATTGATATGGTGACGTCTTTGTTGAGAATAAACAATTACAGTTCACTATTGTTCTATCCTATAAACAATCAGCTACTCAGGGAAGTGGTTGGATAGACGGGGCCCGCTGACGTTTCGTTATTAATTTTCGTTCCGGAGTCTCCATTGAACACTCCGTTAATGTTTCTTCACTTACACTACGATCTCGCGGACACGATTCTGCTAGTTCCTGAAATAACTTTAAGTTACAATATATATATATATAGTTTTAACTTTAGTAAAAGTGATATTTTAAGTAACACTGATTAGGAAATCAAAGATCGCCGTGAATTTAAGTACATTTTTAGGCTGGATGTCCTCTAGCTTACTTTATAGTGATACAACTGTTGTTTCACCGAATTCAGTTCATTTTGTTGGTCTTGAACGACTTGCATCAAAGCCTTTAGGTGGTTCATCAGTGGAGCTGCTATTGCGGTTAACTGGAATAAATAATTAGTTTATTAATAATAAATGTTGTAGATAAACCTTATAACATGGTACTGATGGTAAATGCTTTTCACTATCGTCTAGCATGAGTACCGAACCACCAGGAGTAGCATCATCTGCCTCCTTGTGTGCATTCATACCTAAATAATGACTAATAGTTTTAAATCAATCATTCTAATCTTCCTACCATTATTAATACTGTCTAGTAATCTGTTTCCATGAACAATAGCTGACATCGCCAGCTCCTTGCTGTCTCGTTGCTTCAAATCTGCAACTGACAGACCACCCAGTAGTTCCGTCAGCTTCTCCAACTCTTCTGGCTTTCCCTTTTTATCCCCGGGAAGAAATTGAGAAAGAATATTGTGTTTCGCCAACAGTGCCTAAAAACAATTGCACTGGTTTAGTGATGCAGAGCAACTAACCTGGAATATGACTTCGTCGCTTCGTTTCAGTCGTTCAGTCGGTGTTAGAACGGGATGTGCATGTTCTAGTATTGTCGGTTGTTGTACTGTTATTTCAGAAGCATTTACAAGTCTAGGATGTGTAAGCACGTGCACCTTAAATTAGTATAATATAAAACCTTTAAGAGTGAACTATGTGATGATAAACAGATATTTGGATAAACGTTGGTGTATATTTCTTGTTTTGAAGTGCCCGGAAAAAAGTCCAACTATTGCATAGTCTTATTTCTAATTACCTTAGCCATTCCGTCACTATCTACGTTAGAAGATGAGCCCATATTAAAGTTGGGATGTTCAATTCCTTGCTTATGATGATTTTTCTTGTCAATTTCAATCTGATCAGACATCAACTTGAACCATCTGAAAACAACTTTAGTTAATATATGTGGCAAAATCCATTAACAATAAGGAAAGTTAATTATTCTAGCTAAAATTAAAGATTTATTTTACATTGTTTGTTAGTGTGTCTTTGTGCTTCTTTCATCCATAAACACTATCAGCTTTACATATCTTGTAAATCGGTCTTTTTAGATTCAATACATTCTCATACCCTTGGGATTTCTAAATACACCCCCGCAAATATATATAAATCGAAAGTAGTGTTGTAATATTAAAAAATAATGTTTGTATATTCTTACGTTTTTCGTTCGGTTGCTGTGGCTGCCACTAGTTCGAATATCTGTGCTCCGGACTGACTGTTGTAAACTAGGAAGAAGGCCCGCTTGTCGTTTGCCTTCTCTTTCGGAATCAGTGGGTGCAACGGCAGGATCGGCGACCATTTCGTCTCTTTTGATGGTTCCAGGGGCTAAATTCAGAATCAAACTTTACTCTTTATGTTTTGCAAAATGTGACTTTTAATATATGTAGGTTCTTCAAAACTGAATATTCAGAAAGCTTTTTGGAAGCTACTATATTCATTCATTTCCTATCTACAACTATGATCTTCAAAATATATAAGACATACTATTATATATTTATTAATAGTCTGCTTACCTTAAGCAGCAACTTATTTCCTTCATTATATCGGGTTAGCAGAACTATCATATTCTCCAGCAAGATAACGTGCAGTTCGGCCATTTTACCACGGTTAAACCGGCATGTTAAGAGGCCGTCATGGACCAAATGATAGCTAAACATAATAAATATAGAAAAGACAACTATAATAAACTATTAAACTACATTGTTTACTCTATATACTTACTTCGATAGATTTAGATATGCATAGTCGTGTGTACTAAACTCCTTGTCAAAGGGAGTTGTATCCATTCTTCTTTGCAGTTCTTCTAGACGTCGCAAGTTCTCGGTATTTCTTTTTGCTGTATTCACTGCAGTTAGGGTTCTTTTAGCAGCTGCTACGGCTCGCAATAGAGCATCTTGTTCCTATAAATATTATCTTAGCTAAGTTACTTTGTCTTCAAGAGTTATTAAAAAGACTTTTAATCAATATTACAAGCAAAACCATTTCAGGATATAACTTCATATAAGTATAAGTAGCTTTTTTATCTCACCTCGCTGGGTTCCGGTGTATATTTAGCAACTCCTTCTAGCAGCATAGGATACTTTACAAGTCGCTGCATTTCGACGGGAATCATGTCTTTTAGCTGTAGTTTACGGCATATTGGATGTGATTCGGCCTCATTGAGAAATCGAAGTAGACTGTCTTCTTTGTCCTTCTTGGTGCTAAATATATTAGTTTATTTGCACTTCCAAGGTAGACAATGGAAATTAAAAAGAATAATAGTGATTATGTTGTATTACGACTTTGTCTTAAAAATAATATAACTAACTCTATTTTGTTTCTCAGTATCTCCAGAGCATGTTGCTGATGTTGACAAAAATGAGAGGTAACCTGCAATTTATTAAATTAGAGGAAAAACAGAAACATTTAGCAAGTTAAGGGTTTAACAAAAAGTCGCTTCCAGAAACTGTTACAACTATATCAGGGATCAATTCTTTTTCTTTGTATATACCTCCATAAGTCGTTTTCCTTGATCACCGGTGAACATGCTTTCCATTAAAACACCAATAGACCCGTACAAGCCGTTCAGATTTGGATCTCTTTTGTACTAAAATGAAATGAATTAACAAAAAGTTTAATATTAAATGTAATTAACATCTAAATGATAAAATAAACATTATATACCTGTTCCACAGCTTCCTTCATCTTTTTGTTCATTATGGAATGTACATCTATGAGTTCCTCTAGATTAGCGAAGAGTAATCGAAGTACTTCTGGGGTGACAACTCCGCGCTCCAACATAGGACGGTAGAACACTTTGAGCAATATCTTCAGGTTCCTAACATGAGTCTTCTCAGTGTGGAACAATTCTATAAAACCAATATAAATAAAAGTATATTATGAATAATCGTACCGTTTATCGTTTCTTGTCGTCTCTTCTCCTTAGGCTTGATGTGTTTTACCACATCCCATCCCAGCAGTTGCTCTAGTTTCGGTATCTCCGTTTCCACTTCCATGTCGCTGTCGCCGTCCGATATGGCAAGTCGGTCTACCATGCGGCGCACCTGCAATTCCGCATTTATTATTCCACATTTTCTAATTAGAATAATAATAAGTAATCCTGTTTTTTCGCGGTTCAATCCGCATGTCCAATTGCATATATGAAACTGAGACCAGTTACGAATACGATATGTTTCAGGCAAAATTGTTCATTTAAGTCAATTAGAAGAATGCAAAAGGGACGAGCAAAAACAAACGACTGTGCGATTAATCATCGTCTAATTAACGTGTAGTATCTGTCATAACGTAGCCAATGTCAAAAAACTTTAAAACTAACAAAATAAGGCAATTTTATCAAGTTTCTAATGCTCCTGCTGATGAATAAGCTGAAAAATATGTATTCTAACCATACCTCGCTATCGGCTAAACTAGCTGAACTACAGGAACTTTGATCATCAAGAACTTTCGTTCTCCTTACTTCCAGACGACTACCATCAAGTGAACTGAAAACTTTTTTTACTAACTTAGAATATTTGCAAGAATTTTGGTTTAAAGTAACATTAGATAAAATTAGGGATAAACGATAACTAGTTTCTTACCAGATTTAAGTTAATCATCACCAAATATATTTTACTATTACAGAAGTATTGAATAGTTTATTTTACAATAATATTTGGTCTTAATAAATTTAGTGCGACGTTTCTACTCACGTTGCCTGTGTCCGTCCATCTAGAGAAACCGGTCTCCGGACTTCATCTTCTTCGTCCGCCGGGGGTAGATCGTTGCTCCATGATGGGGTGGCACGGTCTCGAGCATGCTGAGAAAGGTTGCCTTCTTGGAAAGCAGGCAACTTAGACTAAAAATATCCACCTGTCATCGATTCACTTAGCTTTGTGTTTTTTCTTCTTAATAGTCAGGAAACTAATGTTAGAATTGATTATAATTAAACTAATAGTCATTTCTTATAAACTAAAACTTACTAAATTAGTCTTCATGCTCTGTGATCGGTTAACATTAACTCTGTCATGGCTGTATTCAGGTCCTATTCCACTATCCGAACTAGCAGACTTAACATGAGGTTCTGGCCGACTTTCATCATCTTCATCATTTCTCATTATACCCGATCGTTTGGACTAAATGAAAATAACTTCTAAAAACTGTAACCGCTTTTTGTACTATAAGGTACAATATAAACAAACTCTTTACAAGCCTAAAATGAGTATATGCTAAAAAAGACTGTTCGAGCTTCGAGCAGAGCTCAGGCTAATTTTAAGTTTTGGCTTGTTTTCTGCTACAGGTGTAACCATGTTTAGTTGAACACCAACGGCTGTTTTTTATTATTTCATGTTATATTTTAGCTATTACCTTTGGTAGTACTTTCTTTGTTGACTGAGTTGCTGGATAACAAGCATCAGCTAATGTTGATGTACATTGTCCGTGTACCTTCACTTCACAGTCTACAAGAAACGATATTATATGAAATGTTATTCATTGAAAGTATCTAGTGATAGGTTTTCTATTTCAGATCAATATTAAAACCTACTACTACAGAAATAACACCAAGGTTGCATCCCCCATATCGCATCGTTGCATTGGTAACAGTAATGTACGGTGTTCACAGGGCTCATAACAAAACTATGTCCTTTTACCTAAACAATTTAGATCAATATTTCAATAAAACCATTTATTTAATACATTTTCAATATACATTGTTTTTGTTGACAACCATTTGCTTGTAAAATCTTAATAAGCTTACCTGACACTTTGTCTTAAAATTGCTGGGTGGTTTTCTTGATTTGCCAGATTTATCTCGTTGTACAAATTGAGGGCATCGGTCCAACAGCTTCTCCCAAGTAGAACTTGAAGGCTTGCCAACCGAGACCTAAATAAGTTTGGTAACTAATCCATAAAACAAAATTGTCTACAGTTATGATAATTACAACCCGTGTTTTTCTAAAGTAGACAACAGTTAATTATTGTGCTTCTTTCCGTGCTTAACCCCCCGTAAAATGAGTTTCATTTTCATGTATAGTATATTTGCAGACATGTGTGAAAGATAAAAAATGTAAACATATCATCTATTTAAAATGTATTTAATCATAGGTAATAGAACCTGTTGGTATTGAGAATATGATAAATGAGTAGCCTCGAAGGTGCAAGGAATCATAAACTTAGTAAGAGTGGCCATGTCTACAGCATTTGCTGTGCAAAGAATATAAAAGTCTGTGGGAGTAGTTTTGTTTGTTGGTGGCACATCTCGGTCAGCTAGTCAGTCTTTGCATTGCGCAGGTTTTCACGCTTCAAAACATGACGGTTATGCGTGCCTGGCCCACACACATTGCCCAAATAACATTAAACAAGGTGTTAAAAGCAATATCAGTGTGAGATCTAGCATTAACTGTCTGAAACTAGCTAAAACTTGTCAAACGTACCCTGATGACGGTGGCCAAGCTTGCCACTATTGCCTGAGTCTTCAGTTCACAGGTATCCAAATCAACAGAGTTTCCAATTAAATTCTCCAGGCATTTAAAGAACATTTGTTCGCCCACCTGAAACCCCACATGACATTTTTTATTTCTTGAATAATTGTTACCTTTGCCTCCATGCCGGGTTCTCCTCGACTTAGATTGGCTAGTTGGTTAGCGTCAAAAATTGAGCCTAGTCCTAAAATGAAAAAAGGTTATAATTAAAAAACGCAGATTTAATAATGATTCATAAGTAAACAACATTTTTCTTTGATAAATGTAAAATACTCGCTAGTTCATATAACATTTATCTTGGAATACTTTCTATTCACCAGACAGAACTATTATATATTATTTTATCTTAAAATAAAGTGTGCAAATTGTGAAATGCATCAAGGATAGCTCTTTGGGTGTTTGGATTCCCGCCCTGCATACGCAATTGCCAGCCTTTCCCTGTGTTTTAACCTAGGCTTAGCATACCGTTCCTAACAAGAACGTTGCCTAAATAGTCTTTCTACTTTTTCTCTCATTTGCTTGTTTGTTTTGGCAAAGTCGCTCATAATACCAAAGGCAAAGGAATGGGATGTAGCCGCGGGCAAGGCCTGATTGGCCCCCAACTAGACTGGAACTAGCAGGATGTGTATTCAATTATCATTGCTACACCAATATAAGCAAGATACTTTGTGAAAAAGCAAACATCGAATGCAACATTAAGCAATTATGTTATATGTAAGTATTAAGTACCAACCTAGTTGTCGTTTTTGCCTAAACTCATTTAAGTGCTCATTAATGTCTTGTACTGCTCGTTGTCGACCGGGGAAGAAGACTCGACGAAATATCTCTATGTCCGACTCCGTCACGCTATCGAGGGTAGTAGCCAAGATCTAAAGATTATCTACTTTACTTCTCATTAAGTTCTAAAAGTAGGAATAACTTTATTCGAATGCAAGTACTTATTTTCTCTACCCACTCTTTATACTCTTTACAATGTTCAAATATTTGAAGTAAAAGAACAAATAAATTTTTATATGTAGCTAATACTTTTAAAAATTGAACAAACAATCATTGCAAAAGGTTTAATAATTTGAATACCAACAAAAAGATTGACTATTGTTGAAAAGAAACTTCGAAATCATTCGAACATTATAATTTTCACCTTGTTAAGAAAGCTGGATTCTTAACTGGGATAGTTATTGTGTTTATAAAACTAACTTTATCAATTGGTTGAATAATACTCTGATCGGAATTTGGTATCACCATAGGCGAATTAGGAATGATAAATGTAGTGAATATTTCGAAAGCCCAACGACGAAACTCCTTTGAGGTTCCTTGTGCTTTAATAAAGGTACTTGTCACAATGTAGTAAAACTATAAAAAATAAGTATACACTTTCTTATAAACGCAATATTTACCAGACTACTTGGATTAGCTTGAGCTAGGAGGTAGTTGATAAAAACTGCTAAGTGGGCAGGGTGCTCACAAAGTTCAGCCAGATTCGAAAAGGGACCTTGGTTCGGCTCATTCTGCAATAAACATTAAAAATTATACAACTGTTTTGACAGTTATTTTATTCAAACTTTCCATATACAAATAATTTATATGTTTATAACTTTTCCTATTTTGCTAGAGCGCGCATGTGATGGCGATGTTGGTATTACATTTCTTCATGAAGAATCATTTTGATGTCAACATATATCAAAAATAAGCTGTTAACCAAATAAAAATCAAATATGCCAGCAATAGTGCTAAATATATTAAGTATTACACTAAAATAAATAAAGAATTGTTCTTAAATAAATTTTAAGCTACCTACCGGTAAGGTGTAGTCGTTTTCTTCTTCGTCGGTGTCGTCCATTTCGGCCGGCTAAAACAAATATATTTTAGATATTTGTTATAATCAACATTATTATTTGTCTAATCATGCATTTAGTAACAATCTCTGTTATACTACTAGTGCGGGAAATGCTAAGAAAGCTAGAAAATTAGATATTGGTCGCAGATTTCGAGCCGCGCCTGTTTTAGGCCACCCGCTAGCTAAACGAGCATTCTCAATTTGTCATTCCATTCATAGATATCATGCAATCAAATAGAGACTCGACACACGCGCGGAGAGACCACCCATGAGAATACCCCGGGTGGTCCACTAAGCAACGGATGGCCCTCCTTAGAGAATATATCATATCTACCTGGCTCCAAGGCGGTGGTGGATCTTTATTGTGTAGCTGGATTTGCAAAGCGGTGATTCGGTCTATCGCATTGTTCAGTTTTTCACCGTTCTCAGCCTTTGCTCGCAGTTCCTAGAAAAAAGCCGCTCAATAAGATATGAAATATGTGAATTTACGCGCATTGCTTTGTAAGTCGTATGTAGCACTTAAACTGTATAGTGTTATTTCAAAAATATATATATATCTAAAACTTCTTAATCAATATTATAAATATTAATTCAGATAAGCTAGATGAACTTACAACATTTTCAGTACTATAGCAGGCGCGCATTGTGGCATCAGTGGCAAGGCATCGACTCTGCCTTACTAATAGTGTTGGCACAGCAAAGTTGGTCAAAATTTAGAGAGGATGGCCGCCGTCAAAGAAAACACCAACTCCCAAATTGTGGAGAAGAAACTGCGAAAAAGGGGGACTAAGTCGAATCAATGGTATTAAAAACAGAAGAACTGTAAGGTAATTCCAGATAAATGAGTGAAAATTAAAAACTATTGAATCCACTGTTCGATTTTGGATGAACTAAAAAAAGGCAGTGATTCAAATTTTATGCACAGTTTCCAAATGGAAGAAATCTGACATGAAAGCAAATGAACCCGTATTTGCGGTCTAATTTGTGTGTATAGGGAGTGTTTGGACGAGGTAGTGAGCACTGGTCGAGATTGTTCTTTCAAGAGACTATTCGCGCATCTAGCTTGGTTCAAGACCGCGCTGCTCACACTTGCTATGTTTGTGCTTTTGTGAAAATTAGTGTGTAGCAATGCGATCGAGAATTGATACACATCCAACAACAAATTAGCTTTTAAAAGAGGTATCTCAGTTGCTCTAGAGATCGAAGAAATTAAAATGATTTAAATGAAAGCACAAGACTTTGATCTATGAAAAGGGAGATCATAAACGAAATGTATGTAAAGCTGGTGTTTCAGTGTACTATCCTCGGAAGCAGCGGTATTATATAAAAATGAATGGAAAATCTGTGGATTGGGAGCTTCTACTCCAAAAGTACATTCATTTTGATATAACACCGCTTCTTTTCGTGATCCTGCGCTATAAACGTAGCTCATGATACGAACTATACTATAATGTAAAAGGCGTAGATGGACATTGGGCACAATTTAAGAAAAGAAATAAATCTAACTTTGACCGCATAAATTAGAAGTGGACTACGAGTACACTTGTCCAACTATAAAGAGTCTGAAGAGCAGGCAGAAAATTTATGAGCAAACACTTTACGTTAAAAGGAGAACTTGCTACAAATCTTATAGAAATTCGAGTATTTTCTTCCCGAACAGGCTAACTCACTCGTATATACGATACCACTAGCATTAGAAGGGTTAACATAGTGGGAGGTAGCCAAAAATACGAACCTTCCAAAAATTCAGCGCAAGTGAACACCATTCGATGAGTATGGACTGTTTCGTTAGGCAATTCATACTTTTATTAATTAATTCTTCACGAATAGTGGCTGACTCACGAGAAAGCGAGAAATTTGCCAATGGATCGATACATGTTTTGCTTGATTCTGACATACATAACGACGCGTTGCTGCTTATTTCAAAAATAAAAGGTTTATATTTCACATTTGTGAAACAGAAAAGATAACAAAACTTAATGGGGGAATATCAATATAAATCTAATAGAAAAACAGTAATCAATAAAACAATTGAGCCTAAAGTCGCTAATTACTGTTGCTCGTAACCAGAATAGCAGAATTTCAAAGGAGATAGTTTAAAATGTTAAAGTTGAGTAACTTTTTGGTTAGCTGGATGTGGGGTCGTTATATGTTGTTTGTGGTTATGCTGTTGTCTGCATGACCCTAGATAGAAACAGAGTTCTTCGCCCGACTCAGCTTAGCTTTATCCGACACAGATTTCTAAGTGTGAGGCCTATGTAAGAGATGTTAACGAGCTGAGACTACCAAGCCAACAAGCGGCCCACAAATTAGCCAGATTATATACCACCACAACTGGCGCTAGAGTCAAAGGCTATAAAAAAGAAACCACATTCTAATAGAGGGGAAGAATTGTGCTATGCATTCGGTTAAAACTAATAATATGTTTGATTCATAACTATTCTGGTTGACCAACCTCAACATGATGTCGTTCCTCTTCTAACATTTTGCGAAGAGTCTCTTTACGGTTGCGAAGCCAGTCAGTATTCTGGAATTCATCAAAGTGCATATGTTACGGTCAATAATTATGAGCATATTTTACTAAACAGAAATTCAGCTAAATTCATGCTTTCCGAAATTTAAAATGAGAAAATCCAGCAAACCTCATGAGTGGGACTGTAGGATCCGTTAAGCGGTACTTCATTTAACAGATTTGGCGCACTGTACATAGGCTGCGGCTCCGGAGGTTTTCCAAGCAACGTTAGGTAGAGTATGCTGCCAGCTAAAAGTATAGTTTTAGCAGTCTACATATCATATTTAGCGTTTTAAATGAGATATACGTCTAAAATAATTTTATACTTTATTACTCTAATTTTATGCTAGTTTGGTTGTCTCAGACGACAAGGGACATAACTCCCTGGTGGGCCTCTTAAGCCATCAATTTCGCAGACTCTGCGACCCGCAGATCTGAGGATTACCCGGCAAAACGTCGCGTCATTGTCAAGTTGAGAATTCCAAGCAAACAACTAGGAGCAATTCTGTTAGAGGTTTTGTCTAGAATAGCATCTATCTAACTCACAACCAATACCCAACACTACTGTGGAAAATCAGAAAATGAAAACAAAGTCTTTCAAATAAACTCAATCTAGCCCAAGAAAGCTAATTATATCATTGTACCGAGCCACTGTTAGCTTTAAAGGCACGGTACACTCAAAATTCCATCGGACTTGCCAATTTTGATGCTTTGTTTGATAGAGCTATGTATTCTGAAGCGAAATATGAAGACCAAATTTTTTTACGATGATTTTGACCGAAGTTATGGGGATTTAAAATTCCCTCCGCTTAGGTTGTCAGGAGGCGGAGATCTGGTAAGGATGCGGCAATTGCATAAAAAGTTGTAAATACGCGAAAACTTTGTTGAAAGTCGTTGTTTTAATGCAGTTTCTGAATAATTACTACCGCAAATGCTACAGTACCCCTCTAATGTGCAGCCAGAAACACCAAAACGTCAATCTGCCGTAAAATCATTCATTTCTGGTCAATTTTTCTGTTATTCATATCATTTTTAATAACTTTTTAACCAGATTAATCATAAATAATAAAATTGGAAATCATTTTTTTAGTGCACCGTGCCTTGAAAAAAAATTTCAAAATGTTTAAACTTACCCGAAATCATTCTCAATACTTCTTGCTGATTTCCTGCTGTTACAGGCATGCCATTCACCTAAAAAGTTCTGTTAGTCAAGTATTCAAAACATTCAAAATATTATTAAAATTGTAAAACAAAATTAAATAGGTAAACTAAACATATGTGATAATAGTTCATGATATAGAATGCTATAACACCATTTACCTTTAAAATACGGTCTCCTTTTCGGACACCGGACGCATAAGCGGGTCCATCGTTCCTAACATCCTGCACATAAACGGGGTTCTCTCCTGTGACTGTGAATCCATATCCACTGCTAGTCTTGTTAACAATGACACATCTTTCTATCATTCCTTCTGCTCGAATCACTAAATATTATTAATAACAAGTTTAGATAGCATGCTCTGCGGCGCAAAACCCTACCGGAACACTCAAATGGGTGCAAAGAAATTACCCGAAAATACATTTGCTTTAGAAAAATATCGAAAACCTTTAAAGTATATCATAAGATATTTCTTGAAAAAATATAAAACTTAAGTTGTCATTCATCAGATAGAAGTGCAAAATGTTGAATAACAGTTTCCCCAATAGGGTAGTTCTAGAGAAGAAACATAACAATTAATTAGAAATCAGATGGAATCTTTTTGTCTGCTCTTTGAACGTGAAACAACAAAGGATAACCGTTTAAGCTACGAGACGTATCAAATAGAATTTGCAATATTAGACCCGACGCGAGAGAGAATTTCGTTTCCTCAAAGATTAGACTGCCCTTTTGCCTACTGAAACTTTGTCTTCTTAGATCAACTTCAGACTCAATAAACTACTTTGCAAAGTTCCTATCGAATGCTACACCCTATTCAGAAATAGAATGAAATGCATATTTCTGACAATGACTTAGCTAACTTTGTCACAACATAATATATGTTATACTACTTGTTTATAGCATGTGTTAGAAAGAAGTATAATCTGTATTAAGAGATAGGCTTCCGACGCAGTATACCGGGAGAAGCGGTCTTATATAAAAATGAATGTACTTTTAAAGAAAACGCTACCAATCCACCTATTTCCCCTTTATTTTTTTGTAACACCGCTGTTGTCCACGATACGGCGCTGGAAGCCTACTTCTTAATAAAGAGTATAACATAAAAAGTCTCTTAGATGAGTTATACTTTCTTTAGTTCTAAAAATTAAACTGACCTCTGCAACACTGGTTACAAACAACCATAATCAAATTAGCTACAAAGTCATCGCTAATTCGCCAAGACCTAGTCTTTGAGGTGAGATCTTTTTCAGACTTGAAACTTGAGAGCCGACAAATCTGCTAAAAAGTCTCGCAGCGCACACCTGCCACAGAAACAATTTAATCACTTATCTTTAAATATTGCCAGGGGTGGTAAAGGACCGGCTTGTTTTATTATTTTATTAATTAAATATTGCTTTTTTCTACCTAACAATTATCTCTTCATAACTTTTATGGGAACTTCAATCCCTCTAAGTTTAAATAGATTTCTTCTTTAAAATTGTTGAATAGAAACATTGCCTGGGGCTATGGATGGATGCTAGTATACGTAATACGGCAGTCACTAATTTGTATGACTAGTACATACAAATGTGACATGACGTTAACTACTATGCAAGAATCATTGCCAACAAAATCTATTTCTGTGGAGATCAAAATTTAATCTCGAATGTTAAGTTGCTCGTGGATGGTTAGTTAGAGGGATGTTGCAATCCTAGGACGCGACTGGAATTTTAATTGCGCTCAGATTTTTAAGGCAGCGGTCAACCCAAACTCTGTGTTTACACGTTCAAATTTATGTTTGTTGCTACATATAATTCTGCCGATGGCAGTTATAACTATTACGAACATATGGAACACCCATGCAGATTACTACCAATAATCAATTCAAAGTGAGGGTGTTGAAGAAAATTTAGCATATTTTCAGAAGGTTCTGAATAAATTAGGATCTATCTATATATTTAAAGTGCAATGGTCTCCGTCAGTCTGTAGCAGTTTGGGACATTTTTTTAGTCTCTGAACCG